>JAUTBQ010113195.1:0-15668 GCA_032361185.1 Lepetodrilus ovalis | reverse complement strand
CTGCACTATTATATAAGGCTGGTACTATAAGGCTGGGGGTATGTCATGGACCCCAAATACAGCCTTATATTGAGGGGGCACTGTATCTAATTTTGAGGTATTGTTGATTCCATAGAGTACATTCAGCGCTCTAGACTAACATATGCCTGACATACAGGAGCAAGTTAAATTGCAGTACGGACAACATATTTTTTAACATAGAGATGTTTTGGTGCCTTTGCAACTTGCCCTGACTAGCCCTGACTAGCCCTGGAGGCAAGTAACTCAAAATATTAGTCTGAAGCCCTGGGCATCCTTTCACAAAGCTCTCTTATCCACTAGGAGACTGTAGTGCTCTTTTAGCGGTGCATTATCTATCGGCAAAAGAGCGCTATGGTCTCTTAGTGGATAAGAAAGCTTTGTGAAAGGATACCCTGGTATAGCACTAAGACCCAATCTTTGTGTAGGTTATTTCCACTTGTGAAATGTCCTAATAAGATTCACAGACAAACACAGCCCGTTGGAAACACCATTGTATGTGTCCCAAATGGCACTGAAACCAGATCTTGCTTTAGTCTTCTCAAATCAAGCAGAACCAAGGTCTGTCGTACCTTCCATCAAGGCACTGCCGCTACAATAGACAGTAAGTGGGAAGAAAGTAGCATTTTCCTCCAATTTACCTGCTAACAGGGACATTTCAGTGCTTTTTCTGCCAACCCTGTCACTCCTCACATCTGTTATAATCGCTGGGAGTGTTTGCTTTACGTTGTGGAGGGTTCATGCAAGGGAATCGCTCAATGCCAGTTACTTGGTTCTATTTCCACGTCTTCAGGCTTGGATTTCTGACACACAATTTGTCACATTCTGACAATCATGTTAGGTGTCGGTAATAATAGCTGTGTTTGAAGATGGTTGAAGAAGAAACATTAAAAAAATTGGAATTAAAAAGTGAACCTACCAAGCAATTCGTTTGATGATGAAAAAAAATATTTTGAGGGGGGAACTGTTGCTTTGGGCACATGAATGAGTGTTATGTAAAGGTGAAGTAATGTGTTAATGAATGACTGTTGCCTTCTGTTACGTGTTGTATTCAGTAGTTCTCATAGCATATTAATGCTTATTGGTCTTGGTCCTGCAACAGTGTATGTTTCACTTTCTGTATTCTCAGGATTAGTGTAGCACGACTGGACATTCACAGTGCAAACAATTTGTGAGACTTCAAATCATTCGCTCACATCAGTCCATACACATCAGTATGGACTTCCATAAATAGCAACAACGGAAATACTTACAGACCAACACA
Source organism: Lepetodrilus ovalis (assembly GCA_032361185.1). Taxonomy (NCBI): domain Eukaryota; kingdom Metazoa; phylum Mollusca; class Gastropoda; order Lepetellida; family Lepetodrilidae; genus Lepetodrilus; species Lepetodrilus ovalis. The sequence goes on along the minus strand of JAUTBQ010113195.1, from coordinate 14,386 downwards.
TTCTCGTTTGCAAAGAACAACTAAATATATTTAGTATATAGGGCTCTAAACTAACATTTGCCAAATATACAGGGACACATTAAATTTCATTTTGGGCAACCTATTTCTTTTTACATATGGCACCTTTGGTACCTTTGCAACTTGACACGACTAGTCCTGCGGGCAAGTAACTCAAAATGTTAGTCTGGAGTATATGAACAGGACCTTAAAGATTTTAATCCTTTTTGAGAGTAAACAGGTTTATCTTGAGCAGAATTTTGAAGCAAGTGTGGTAGATGAACAAAATCTTGAAAGCAGCTCTAAACCCTAATTTTACCGGTAATAAGTGAAGAAAGAGGAATAACAGGGACAACTACATTAACCCTCACCCTGCTGGATTAGGCACAGACACTGTTCTTTTGGGAAACTCTGGTTGTAATGCAGGAGGGAGAGGGTTAAGTGAACAGGCTTGTTGTTCACAGGTAAAAAGTATGTAATTATTTCTTGTCACAATTTCTTTTTCTCCATTAACCTTCTCCCTGCTGGATTATACACATACACTGCTCTTTTGGGCATCTCCGGTTGTTTGCAGCAGGGAGAGGGTTAAACAAATAAATTTTAGAATTTCTATCCATTGTAAATATCACAAAAACAATTTCCACTTGGGAGAAATACTGCTACACCAAGAACTTCAAAATGACCGAACGACAGGTTCTTGCGTGCAGTTTCCGCGACCACGTAAATTGCCTCTTCCTCCCGAGTGGCTCTTGGCCTGTCTGGTGCTCTCTCATCACTGGACTACAAATAACCATCAGCATCGATTGCATTATGAATCTAATCCAGGACACACCACTGGAATCTGTCTTCACAAGACGCCTCTGTGACCTGCACTGACCTCAAGCCTGGAGTCTGACCCTCGGTTGGCTTTGATGATATATTCCTCCGCTAGAGGTCATTGTAATCAGACATTAATTTTGCTGTTGATTTTCAAATTAACAGACATCGGGAACGGTGATAGAAAATTTTTCTGTAGGGTCCCAGACCAACATATACTTGGAGTTTTTGTTATTGCTGGTCCTTTGGGTTGGGAGCTTTTCCGACCAGCATAATAAACAGGAGTTTGGGTGAAGGACCAGAAACTTCCAAAGCTGGTGGTCCTTCTGACAAATAGATAAACTTTTTTTTTTATAGATTTTTTGAAAACTGATTGGGAATATTTTTAGAGCATTAACCTTGAAGACTCTTTGCTGAATTAATCAAAATTCCAATCATTGACTTTTGAAAAATTGTAAAAAAAATGGTTATCTCTAGGAAAGAGAGGGTTAAATGTTGCCCATTCTTGTCAACTGTTCTACTGATGAACCATTTGTGAAGACATCCCATAAGAGAGAAAAAAAAGTGAACCAAATGCACACTGATGAATTAACCATGGTAATAATATATTTTTTATTTTATTTTTTTTTGTATTGGGGTTTAGATTCGCTTTTTAGAATTGTTCACTAATATCACGACTTGTCAGTTTAGGGCAGGAGAAAACCAGCAACTTCCATAGCGCTAAATGTTGCAGTAAACCCGCGAGCACCTGCTGGTACTGACAGATCAAAGATGATACATGTATCTGTATTGCCACTCTACAGACAGTGCACCCTAACAATATCACGTCAGAAATGTAACTTCCACGAACATTGATGCCGGGCCCCCGGGGGCGGAATTTGAACTCGGTACCGTTGGCTCCGATGTCCAACGTTCTACCATGGCGCTACATTCTGCCCAATAATATTGTAGCACTTTGATAATATTTCTTAACCTGAATAAAGTTCATTATTAATGGACATTATTATCATTACTCACTCATAATACTCCATATGAGTGAAATGTGGCTTAGTGTTATTTCATACTCGACTCAATTTAAGCCTGTGCATAGAATCGTACTAAAGGTTTGTAATCTCGAGGCTGGTTTTTGGTATCTGAATTCAAGTCAATATTATAATTTGAGAAATGCAACATTGTTATCACAGATCTTTTGACTTGAGGCAGGATTAAGACGAGGTTACTTCTGACATGGACCTGCACCTGACAAGACCAGCTATTGATCAGCTGTCTTCAAACGTATCCTTTCCCAGTCGTCGCTAGAGTGCGTACATGTTTTTATCCTAAGATTCAAATGTTCATTTTCCTGTACCTTTCAACAGGAAGCGCCTGAAGTACTGTATTTTTGGCAGACAGAAATCGATGACCTCCTGTCATTCAATGCACACCATCGTTCAGATGTTTTGCGTCTAGTTCGTATTTTCAATCATTTTTGGATTCTTACATGAACATTTAAAAAATGTATTTCAATTTTCTGAAAGGTTTCGAGTTGAATTTGTAATTGGACAGGATTTATAATACATCTTAGCATTTTTTAAATTATTTAATTATGATTTGATGTTTTGAATTGGAAAAGATTTTTGAAGAGACAATTTTAAAATAAATAAAATTATGACACCCTGACCCATTGATCGGGGAACTTTTCACTACATTTACCTAAATTACCTTTCTAAAAGTAGTGGCTGGCTGAACGATTTAGTAGGAAAATAGCAGGAAATCGGTTTGTGCGTGCGCGCAGTCCATTCACTTCATGCTTTGGGTTTTCCTACTACTTCCTACAAAACACTAGTGGCTCAAAAGCCGAAGTAAAAAGTAGCACTACGTAGTACTACATGTGTTGGCTGAACTGCTACGGTAGCACTTCTTAGAGAAATGTAGCGTGTCCTGAACACACCCCTGTTGTAACTGTTAAAACATGTTTGGGTAAAATCTCAGTATGTTGGAAAATAATACTTCACTCTTGTTGAATCTGACAATCTTGTCAAAGATTATATCAACAAACTGCTTCAAGAAATGTTGCTTAAGACCTTCAAATAAAATCAATAATCGCGAAATAATGTTGACATTTCATTTCCGATCCCATCTTTCAAAGTTGAATTTCTTTAATAGAGTTCTCAAGATTGATGACTTTAATTATCCTGAATGACCATAATGCTATTTGGATACATTTCAGAACTTGCAAGAATTCTTCACCTATGTTAATAGACATGGATCCATTATGCCGTAACGTAATTTCCGATCCTCAATGCTAATTTCCGATCTTGGCAGAAAGCAGGTTTCACCCTGTATGGTTCCTATTGCATTTTAGTGCAGGAGGAAACCTGCAGCATCCGTAGCGCTTAATGTTGCAGTAAACCTCCGAGCACCGGCTCAATGACAGACCAAGGATGATATATGTATTGCCACTAAATGCAATTGGAATATTCATAAACTTGTTTACATCTCTTTTAGTGCATATAAACTTTCTGTGAAACCCGTTGCCCAATGCTTTTAAGATGTACTTTGATAATGAATCCGATAGCTTATCGACATTTTCTAGTCGCGCAGATGTACGGCTTTGATGTTATTCCCAGCGTCTTGCCAGGTATTGCCTGCGAGTCCTGGCACCATGACAGCAGAATTCTAACCATTGACTCCTGTTTACAAACACGTGTGTACCCTCGGAAACACGATGTCTGGCTTCATGGCACTGGTCGTCACTTATTATTGGAGAGTTGGACTGCTAATTGATCTGTTCACATCACAAATAGAGGGGATGATGGGGGATGATCGACGATGATGGGGGATGATCGACAGCTGAATGTTGGTCATTAGCGTAAATCTCAACAGCAGTTTCCTCAGCTTGGTCATTAGTGTAAATATCGGTGGGTTCGTTATGTGGGATTTCCGACAAATTAGGGAGCTAGTACAGCCCATAATTTGTCACGGTTGGCTGACATTTTTAATTGGAATTCCCATACTGTAGGCTGGTTTGTGTGATGAGATACAGGTATGCTGCCAATATCTGTGATAGTGTTGAAATGCAGGAGGTTGTTGGGTTTCACAAGTAATTTATGGTATGGTCAGGAGAAAATGAGTAATGAGTTTTCCTGTGTCATTAGTTTAAATGGTTAAATCGACAACATCTTTTCTGTCGGCTAATAGCAGTCATTATTGTTGGTGTGGCTGACCAAGACAAGTGGGTATTTTTAGAAACTATGTGCTTCATGCATATGTCGTCATCATCATCAGTAGTAGCATCATCCTCATCATCATCATCATCATATTTTTCTTCATTATCAACATCTTTGCCAGCACATCATCATCATCATCAACATCATCATCATCATCAACATAATTTTACATCAATCAATAGGTGGTAGCACAGTGGTAGATCATCACACTGGAATCAAAGGTGCAGAGTTCAAACCTGCCTGGAGATGCCACACCATTGTTCTCAGAATATTGCCTTTGAGATGTACTCATGATAGGATGTGAAGTCGACAGACTATCCAGTGCAGTTGTCATCCTTAGTTCCTCAGTATGAACAGGTTATGCCAGGCTTATTTCAACACTATGTGCCACAGGTGGTGTAGATTTGATCCTGACCCAAAACTGACAAGCTATACCATTATTGATATAATCTTGAAGGACATTGTTGTCAACCATCACAAATAAATAAGATATGTACATATAAGAAAATATGATTACATCAACTTCAAACCGGCAATATTCAACACTAGCAACTGTTAGTTTTATATCGGTCCTTAGAATGTAATCCATGTTGCTCATCTGACAAGTACCAGATCTATTTTGGCTGATGGTGTAGCTATTAGTCTCAGAAGTCTAGTCACGTCCGCCCCACCCCCCACCCCCCAATCTACGCCCCCAGAAGAAATGCTGCCATAAACTTGTACACTCAACACAAGCGATTGTTAAACATTGATGTAGTTATATATATATTATTCTTTTTGTATTGGGGTTTAGAGTCGCTTTCTACAATCTTTCACTAATATCATGACTTGTCAGTTTTTAGGGTAGGAGGTAACCCGCAACATCCGTAGTGCTGAATGTTGCAGCAACGTTAAACTCCGTATTCACTCACTCGCTGCAGTAAACCTGCGAGCACCGGCTGGTACTGACAGACCAAGGATGATATTTGTATTGCCACTCTACAGACAGTGCATCCTACCAATATCGAGACAGAAATGTAACTTCTGCGAATATTGATGCTGGGACTCCCGTGGGGCGAGATTTGAACTCAGGACATTTGGCTCCGAAGTCCAACTTCCTACCACTGCGCTACCACCCGCCCCTGATGTAGTTAGTAATGGAATACTGTAATCCCAGTTGTACAAGTAACGCAACAAATCACTGTTGGCTGATATACAGGTTGCCTACTTCTCAGTATTCTACACCTCCTCCACACACACACACACACACACACACACACACACACACACACACATGCACACACACACACACAGACACACATACACACAGCAGCACACACTATCGCAACATTCAGCAGATCATGAGGAGATGTTTAAGCATGCTCACAGAGGCAAAACACATTACACCAGTTTTTCTATCTCAAACGGTAATGATGTGAATAGTATCTCTTATGTCAGTGGTGGAATAGGGGATTTACTAAGCATGGCACATTGGAACGTTTAATGTCAGAATTTCACCAAGAATAAGTGTGCAACTGACTGCTGATCTTATCACAGTGTGGGGGGCCTCATTTTTGTCATATTTGGATTATATGAGGTCCACTGATACAGCTGGAGAACTATCCCAGTTCAGATGGGCATCTGTGGGCATATTATGACACAGAAGGGTGTTCAGATGGTCCATTTATAAGGCTGAATGGCCATCTCAATTCAGATGTTTTATGTAAGTGCCAGAGGGCATCAGATATTTTCTGTTCAAAGACCAGAGAGGTAAATATTGGTTTAATTAAGTCAGGTGGCATCAGATGGGAAAGGATTAGATGGCATCGGATGGTAAAGGATTAGATGGTATCAGGGTAAAGGATCAGATGGTAAAGGATCAGATGGTATCAGATGGTAAAGGATCAGATGGTATCAGATGCTAAAGGATCAGATGGTATCAGATGGTAAAAGATCAGATGCTATCATACCTGGAATCTGTTTTAGGACAAACAAAATCAGATGTCCTATTATATCGGCATCAGATGTTGTTTTGTTTTTGTATGCCATGTTTTAACAGAGGTCACTACTGCATATGAAGGGAATCAAACTTTGTTTCTCATCGCACATAGAATACATCTTATGATACTGTAACATGTTGCCTGTGATAACTGTTCTATACCGTTCCAAAGCGTTGCTCAAGTAGTAGTTTTGAAGTATTTCAGCAGATGTTAACATCCGCAATTTCCATTCTGAAGATGTAAGGTAAAAGCTTATTTTCAGAAAATCCTAGCACCAATTTGACAGCACTATAATTACCTGTTCAGAAATAGGCAAACGGTAGGTTTTCTATTTTTGACTAACATATGCTGTATTTTTAATGGGTTGGATCTGGGTTGTATCTGAAATGTGAGAAAATTATATATATTTGTCCTCGTTTTTTTCTTTGGAGGGGTGAAGGAAATCAATATTAAATATTGTGGGAAGAAGATGATCGATCCACCATTCACACATTGTGCATTACAGAACTGTGTACATTTATTTAATACGTATTGAAATACATTGTTTAATTTTGAAATACAATGCCTTAAGAATATCTTTGAAGGCTATTTTACCATATTTCATGCATATAATTGAACTACCTTGATATAAAATTATTTTTCTTATGTGATATTTAATGGAAGGTACTGCACCCTTTCATTTCTTGATGGATTTTAACGTCGTCGCCTATGGGCGAGATATTCACACTGCGACGTACAGTACTAACTCATTCATGATGGATTTTATCATTAAATTTATCCAGCAATACATGTATTCAGTATCGTCATCAACCTCTTTTAGGCAAACAATAATTTCTCTTTATTTAAATACCACCTACAAATGAAGACAAAAAAAACTGCCATTCGTCATTTCCCAAAATCTCAATTTCCATTTATGCTATGAAAGAAGACAGAATTGCCCTGTTCCTGAGGGAAGAATTGCCACAAACACTTTCAACTGGATCTCGGGTAATACTTTTAGACAACTTGAGCTCAATACAATCTGCTCAAGGGCAATTCCACAGGTACTTTTTCACCCCAAAACTATCTTTCCCGTGGCATTCGAGGGAAACAAAATCTCACCACTGAGGCTATAATATGCAAGAAAAAGTACGGAGTTAACTGCTGATGGCGCTTGTCTGCAGGGAAGGTAGAGAATTAAGGATACATCTTTGTTGTTAACAAGCCATGAACTTCACGATAATTGGCACCATTCAGTTTTTAAAAATTGTATTTCAGTTACATCCATTAAAGCATTCACAAATACTTGGCTGAAATTGTGTAGATCTGTGTTAATTCTGGTTGTTCTTTATTTAAAAGAAATCAAATTATTATTATTATTATTAATAATAATAATAATAATAATAATAATAATAATACAAATTAAAATGAAAAAATTAAATGAAAAATAAAAGTAAAAATAAATTAAAATTAAAAATAAAATTTAAAATAAAAATAAGAAGGAATATTTTTTTTAAAGTACACTGTAAAAGTAAAAATAAATTAAAATTAAAATGAAATATAAAATGAAAAATAAAAATAAATATTAGTAATTTTGTATTGCACCCAGGATTTAGACTAGCTACTAAATGGTGATAAACAGCAAAAAAATACAATCTTGACATGTTTGCTTATTCTTCTAGGTAGTGCAACAAAGTTAATATTTCAGTAGACGGTTATGCAGTTGTGGTACCAATTGATTGCCAAATGTGCTCATTTGTTTTTATCAACATACGACTGTTATAGTAACGAGGAATTTGGCAATTATTTTGGGTCTTGACATGCTTTCCACTTACGCTGGGAACAGAAGACTTCCAATATAATTAGCTACCTGCCAGGACTACAGTAGTAAAAGACAACATAATAACATCATTCGAGAAAATAATAAACACTTTTGTTATCCTCTTCATCATACCAAAGTAAAAAACCAATACAGGTCTTATAAATAGTGTCGCTGCAATCGGCTGAAAGTGCATGTGCTACTTATTGTCACACGTGCCAGTGCATTCTTTTTCTTTTGTTGTTCTCGCACTCAGTTTAGCTTTTCTTGTTCTGTCCCCGAGATTGTGAAACATTTTGAATACAACTTCATGCTCAAGGTAAAATTTTATTTGGGGGTTTTGTGAACAAAACTCCCTTCATGATGTCAAAATCATAACATTATTCACCTGATTATCCCCATTCCCAACTCGCCCGTCTGTAATTTCTCGTAAATGCACCACTCTCCCTACAAACTTTGTAGTAGCTTCTGTTATTACTAGTAGTACAGTGTACTGAATGACACAGGTATGTTTTGTATTCATATCTACAACTTGCATTTTGTTTTTGTAATGTTTTATCGATGCATTTGTAAATCCAGCAATCGTTAGGAACAGAAGCAGGTGCACAGGCTTGATATCAATACAAACTGATCTATAGATCAGGGCCGCACATTGTTGGGCGACAGGAGTTATCTCGTGAATCAACTCAAAAAAGTTTTCGCGTCCGTTTACACGGCTCGGAATCGCCGGGTGTTTGGTTTCTGCCGAGAAATCCTCACGAGATTCGATAAGCAGACCGTGAAGCCGTTTGAATTCAATCCTCCGACTGTTTGCCGAGTATTGTATTCCTGTGTGATGGATTACACAAAGATGGAATCATTACGCTCACGTGGCACAGTGACATACGAGGTATTGACCCATCACAGGCCACATAATGGCTCAGTTGTTGGTATTTTTCATGCCTTGTTTGTTTAGGGTTTTGCATCCACTTTGTCCGTTATGTAATCTGCATTTTCTGTGATATTGCACGATGTGTTCGATTATCCTCGTGTAATATATTACATAATCTTTCGATTTACATTTCGATTTGTTGCAGTAGTTGATGATACCCACTTGTGAATTGTTTATAGACTAAGGTATCGTAATCTGGCCCCTAGATTACAAAACTTTGCCGAGTATGATATAAGAAAGCTTTGAGCAACAACACAAAATTGTATTCAAAACATCTCATAATATCGGGGCCTGGATTCATGTCCTTATATGTTGATTGGTTATTGGGCTCTTAATTTTAATGTATTTGTGACCCTTTCCATGGTATAGTGGTTAAAGTGTCTGCCAATGGGATGGTGGTTTGATTCCTGGTCTTGCCAAAAGACATTAGAAGATGCTACTCGTTGTTCCCCCCGCCTTTGCGCTCAGCAATAAAGGGGTAAATCAAGGAATGGTGGATTGGCAGCAGGATATTTCAGTAGGATAGCACCACCAATCAGTGGGTATATGGCATACTACACTAGCAGGCCTGACCACCATTGGAATGAATGATAGGATTGAATACATCTTTAAAGCAGTTGAAAGTGAACCACAATCCAACTACAAATCCAGTGTTCGAACAATATGTTGGTTCGTCAGTCCATAACCAACAGATTCACTGAAAAGTCAGGATATATTTTTTTTGTTATTGCCATCCTTTGGGCCAGGAGCTTTTTCAACCAGCATTATAACCACAGTGCAGATTGCCTTACCCATGTACTGGCTTTGTGACCAGAGGCCTGTTGCACAACGCTCTTGTAAGCTACAACTATTGTAACATCAACAGGCTCCAGGAGTTTTGCTGAAGGACCAGGAGCTTTCAAAGCTGCTAGCCATCATGACCTGCTGGTATTTAAAAAAAAATAGGTGAACACTGAACCAATCATATTTATATTACATAAACAATTTTGTCCACCCAGCTGTTCAGTTTCACCATCTCCTTGGGCGAATTCTGATGTTGGATTAGCCATTAATGCCATGTTTTCTATTTAAACATTGAGAACCTATTCCTTCCTTTTTCACACCAAGAAATCGAGCGACTGTCTTGAAAGAATGTTATTGTTCAAAGTTCAATGACAGTTCAATGACAGGACTATCAATTCCTACTCTTTTAGAATATGATCATGATCCTATGGGAATTTTCGGTGACTACTTATGCAGATGCTTGGATCTTTGGTTGGGGTTGATCAAAGTCTAGAAAGCTTTTAATTGGACAATGAAACCAATATGCCTGTAAGGCTTCCATTTCTGTGTCCTTTGTTAAGAAGCTGTGCCTTATGTCACTGAAGCCTAACTTCAGTCGCAAAACAAGCCATTTCTATACAATGATTTGTCAATAATGCTTTCTATCCATTACAAGACTTGAAAGTCACAAAGAGGACGCGCAAAGCGAGACTTCATTCGTTGCCTGAAGGCCTGTCCTATATGCATGTCCTTGCTACTGATGCATGTTGCTCTCTTAAGGCTTACCTAGACGTGAGAGGCCTGCAGTACCAGGGCTCCACAGTGAGGATCATCCACCTGTCCGGGATTATGCATGATCCGGACATGTGAATTTGCCCAGATTAACAAGTAGCCTTTTACCTAGAGTTTCATGTCCGATTGGGCACAGGGACAGGTGCCTCAAAAAGTTGGCATAGAGCCCTGATTACATTACTATTATAAGGCAACTTACTGTGTAGGCAGGTGCTAAGATTCTGCTAAGTCTCAATTTCGCACAGACTTCTCGATTTCGCACGGACCTTTTTTGCCCTATGGAAATACTGACATGTTCTATTTCCCTATAATCTTAACAGCTGTATACACGGTAAGTTGCCGTATGAGACAGTTGTGTAACGCATGTCTCATGAGACAGACTTACTGTCAAGGAAGCCCTTTAGGTATTGGATATTCTCAAGCATTGTCTTCATAAATCCCCTTGAGGATGTTTCACAACCAAGATAGTAAGACAAATTTTATCGATTCACACTGTCCTTGCATAATCCTAGTTTTCTAGATGCAATGTAAATGTTCTGTCTGAACCATTTTCCTTAAGAGAGTTGTAAATGTCTAGCTATAGATCTTGGTGGTTTTTATGTATGAGATGCTTAGCAAAGGAATAGCATACAGGGACAGAAGGATTCTGGTTAAATTGTTCCTGATCTAAACATTTTGAATTGTTTCCTTCTGGTCAACAAAACATGGTAACCTTTGAACATCATGCTGATGAATTTTGAATTCATCCTTTGAATGTTGCTGATACATTTTGAATTTTGAAAATAGCTGGCAACTTTTTTTGTACTAGGACTCTTTAAACTTTTAAAGGGAGTTGGAAACATTTGAACAAATAGGTTAAACTTTTTAACAATGCTGTATAGTAGTACCATTTGAACAGAGTTGATATTTTGAGTAGAGCTTTTTTAACTTTTGTGCAGTAGTGCTGTTACTTTTGAAAGGAGTTGGAAACATTTGAACAGATAGGTTAAACATTTGAACAATAGGGTATCCTTTCACAAAGCTCTCTTATCTACTAAGAGACCATAGTGCTATCTTAGCAGTGTATTAGCTATCGGCAAAGAGAGTGCTATGGTCTCTTAGAGCTTCGTGAAAGGATAACTATTGAACAGGGCTTATAATTTTTGACAAAATTAAACCTTTTAAACAAAGCTGCATAAACTTATTTGATATTAATTGGCAACTTTTGAACATCAACTACTAACTTTTAAACAGCTGGTATCTTTGTACCCCAGGTTTTTCACACATTCTTCCCAATTAATAACTCAAAATATATCTCACTACTTTCACACCAGACTAATTCTAAGTTTCTCTAACGAGTTTCATAGTCTGATATAGGAGACTAGATTGGAAAGGTGTCTGCGTCGGTGTCTGCGTCGCGAGAACGCATTCAGGTCCAATTGAAAGGAAGGGACTATTTCAGGGTCGGCCTTTTGTTGGTCTTGTAAGAGCTGTGCTCATTGATCCTTGTCAAATACTTATCGACCACGTCTGATGGGAAGAACGTCCGCAGAATGGCACTAAGGAGTTCTCCCTAGATTGGCACCAAGGAGTGATAAATGGGGCTGGAGTGTTGTCTCTGGCCATATAGAGTTGTAAGGGAGAAGCGTGTTTGTCTGAGTTGCCCGGACTTGTGTATTCAGGAAGTAGAAGAGACGAAAAACAGCAATGGATGTCATTGGAAGAGCTAGCCATGAAACTTGAGTTTGAGATTTTGCTCAGCTGAGATTTCTACCATTGACTCTGTGTTGAAACTTGAGTAAACATTCAAACTCAGCTGAAATTTTATACAAGTTACAGTCCTGAATCAATGGAAGAAATTTCAGCTGAGCAAAATCAAACTAATTTTTATTTTTTTTCAAGAAATCGGCGATGGTCTTCATCTACAGAAGATGTTTAATTTTGGATTTCAGCATGACAGCTGTGGAAGAGTTAATTTTGGTGTCCAAAATGTAATTTACTTTGTTGATTCTTCAGGAATGTGTTGCCATTCCCCAAAGAATAACCAGAGATTACTTTTATAGATACTGGTTCAGAAAAAAATATGGTTCTTATTTTCACAAGAATCATTATTTTTTTTCGACGTTGTATTAGAAATAATTACTTTAGAAAACACCATCTAATTCTCTTACATTCTTCAAGTAATTTCAGGTTATTCCATTATTTCATTGAAATTTCCGTGTAATTCTATATTAATCCCATGTATTGCAGTATTAATCCCATGTATTGCAGTATTAATCCCGTGTATTGCAGTATTAATCCCATGTATTTTCCATGTATTCCTCCTTGAGTTGCATCATCATCTCCGTTTAATGTCAGTTGCCGAAAAACGCCAATTTGCCTTCCAGTATCATGCACACTAAAAGTAATAAAATTTTCGGCAATTTGGAAACATTAATGAGTTTGTGGTGCTCAGTTATGGACCACTTAGGTGAGATAACCGCATGAAATCAAGCCTAGTTGGCGATGTTGCGATAAATTCGAAGACCGAAAAACGTACAAAAATCAATCGGAGATGCCTCAATGTCGTGTAAGGATCCAGGTTGAATGACGCCAGTCCGTGTAAATTCCGTGGCAGTGAAATGCTGCCCTGCGGAACATTCACTCGGCAGTGTGATTGCTGGATATAACGACATTGCGTGACTGCGTTAGACTCTTCTCGCTGTCGGCTTTTTTTGCTTTTCAGATGTAGTTCTTTTTCTCGTGGAAAATCGCGTTCCAGAGAGACATCAATAACGAGCGGTGATTTGCCGTGCTTTTCCGTGCCGTGGCTCTAAAGGCCAAGGTTCAGGGATCTGCTTTTTCTTTCCTTATAATTGTGCCCAGAACTAAGGAAATCTTCGAATTAGTATTCTGGAATAACTTGGAATGTGTTGGGTAAATGTGTTCCATGACACTTGCAGTTGATTGTTCTAAATGCCTTAAGATGTCTTATCATTTAGAAATGTTTATTCATGATATTAAGAAACAATTATGGAAATATCATGCTTAATTGACCTTATATCATGTGGCCAAATCCCCTTGAAATATATCGGTACAGCACACTTAGCCATTTCGAAAACATGTAAACTGACGATGTGTTGATCCAGAAGATTCCTATTTGCTTTCTTCCACACAAATAGTTTTATGATAGCATTTACACCTGTAGACAAAATTATCACCTGCATAAATGTGCCTGATTCCCTAAAATGTGCTTGGCAGATTACCACACGTCCACAGGGCTAAGTACCATAATTAAAATTGTAGCTGTTCGATTGATGGGTATATCACTAATTGGGAGATTAACAGCTTGCAACAGGTTACATAGGATTTGGAATCACATGAAATATTGTGGGTTAATTTGATCAAAGACACCAAGAAGGTTAATACATGTATTACAATATCAGTATCGGCAATAATCCAAGTCAGTGCTCTGTGGGGCATCTCTCGTTGCTTCCAGCAGATATAAGGTTAATATTACAATATCGGTATCGGCAATAATCCAAGTCAATGCTCTGTGGGGCATCTCTCGTTGCTTCTAGCAGATATAAGGTTAATATTACAATATCGGTATCGGCACTAACTCTTGTAGTACCTGAGTGCATTTATCTCGGCATTGACGCATTAACTAATGACATATTTCAATCGCATGATGAAAGGTGTCAATAGTGTTCCAGTCAAGGACATCTGTCATGCTCCAATAAATACCTCCGTGAAATATGGCTGATCCAGCGCCCTGTTTTATGTGTTGTCTCTAATCTGGCCTGCAGCGATTTCGTATATTCAGCACCAAACACAAATAATGTTCACATATTCTATTGAACAATGAGGATTCTCCTCTAGGCGACACATAACTAAAGGTTTTATTGGGCAGTTTTGTCTGTGCATATCAATATCTGTCGAAATGTCTGCATTATTATAAAAAAAAGATATTTAATAATGTTATTAATAATATAGCAGACTTTTTGATGTTGGTGGTTGATTGGTTGGTTGATTTGGGGTTTAAAGTCACTTTCTAGATTCTTTCACTAATACAGTGCTCCCTCGATATAAGGCTGTTCGATACAGAGCGGATTCGGATATAAGGCTGGGTCAGATGTGGACC
>JAUTBQ010113084.1:0-15671 GCA_032361185.1 Lepetodrilus ovalis | reverse complement strand
CCAGCAGGTACACAACAGTTCACAAATCTGGACACTACTAGTTGTCCAACTGCTCCAGAAAACTGCCAACTTAGCAAATCTTAGCAAATCTTAGCAAATAGCAAATCTGTGTATAATTTCTCGAAGCTCTCGTAGCGATCTCTAATGCATGGCGCACGTGCACTTACAAGAGCGCTGTGGTCTCGTAGTGGATAAGAGAGGTTCGAGAAACAATGCTAAGATATGTTCACAATGTACACTGCTACACAGGTTGCGGGCATTCCTCCAATATTATTTCTTTTTATTTAATACACCAATCTTTTCTGATCTATGAAAGTTGGCAGCAATTACGTATCTTTTTAGATAATAAACTTATGCTTTAAAAAGAATTTTTCATTTTTTTTAACATTAAATTGTATTTATCTTTTATCTATGAATAATTATTACTAAGACAAGCTAACATGTCACCTCCAGCCCGAGGCCATAGTGTACTTCGACACGAAGAACAGCGACGTGATGGACCTGAAGGAGAAGATAGAGCAGATGCTGAAGAACAAGATGATGGACTGGCGCAGCCGACACATCACACGCTGGAACAGACACTGCACGCAGATCATGAGGAAGATCCTGCCCACGTGAGTCCCATCTGTCTGCCTCCACCCCAATCTCCCCCACCTCCACACACACACACATACACACACACACACACACACACACACACACAAAAAACATACGACACGAAAACATTATCGCAAATGGGTAAAAGATTCCTGCAGCAAACTCCATACTCACACACCATACACATGCACGCACACACAAACACACACAAACACACACAAACACACACACCCAACCACTTTCACAACTACCACCAATGCCAATCCCCCCCTCCTCTCCCCCCCGCTCCAATATTTTAAATTATGTATAGTTTTCAAACTAATAAAGTGTTAAAATTATTTAGTAATCGAGATGTTGGCTTGTTAGTATTTTTTTGGGTTGGTGAAATGTAATGTTCAAACTGTTAAGGGATTAACGTAGTAAAGTAGTTACAATGATGGAGGTATTGTTTATCTCGCAGACTGGAGGAAAACTGTGGAAAGTCTATTGGTCCTCAGCATTTGGAGGAGCTCGAGAAATCCTTCAGTTCATACAAGGTGAGTGTCTGACTAGCAAGTAAACATGACCTTGCTTTGAACTACCAGATACAGTGTCCCCTAGATATAACGCTGAATTTGGGGTCCATGACTTACAAGAGCCTTATAGTACCAGCCTTTTATGATAGTACAGGTAAATAACAAAAATAAAAATGGGATTCACATCGGACTCTGCCTTATATCCGAATCCGCTGTGTCGAACAGTGTTATATCGAGGGGACACTGTAGTTGTATTTCAAGAGATTTCAAGATGGATACCGTCTTTGTGATGTTTTCCTTCAGACAACCAAATTAAGTTTTACTCTGTATTTTTAATGTTTTTATTAACTTGAAAGTGCAATATATTTTTGGGTTGAATAGCAAAGCCTTAGTTTGATGGTGTATATAGTCTTACCATAGTAACTTTAAAACTTACTCGCCCGAATAGTTATACAAATAACACGTTATGAATTTCTACTCACCCTTAGGATACCTTTAGCATTGGGAGAAATGGTCTGGGCACTATACTGATACTATATCTGTGAAATAGTAGCTGTCGTGTTTTATGAATGGATATGTTATTATTACCAAAACAGCACTTCCTTTAGGAGAGTACATCTACGAGTGTATTCGTTTTATCACTCAACAAACTCTAGGGCGACGCTCGAGTGATGAAGCCAATAGAGCACCTCATGCTTGACCCAGAGAGGTCAGGAAAGGTCTCTGAGACAAGTATAAGGTATTCTATTGGCCATTTCATTACTCTAGCATCGACCCTAGTGTTGGTAGAGTGATAAAACGAATATGCTCTATGACACATCCTTTATATCATGTCCTTTAGGAGAGCACATCTATTACTATTTTTCCTATGCAATTTCTTCCCTCTTCAGGTGTCGGGCTTTCCGATTAACTTGCCGTTTGTGGACCTGGACACTATCGTGGAGGCGGTGTATTCTACGGGCGTGCACACCCAGGAGACGAGCGAGGTGGAGTTCGCGCTCGCCGTGTATGTCCACGCCTACCCCAACGCCGTCCTGTCCATCTGGGTGTACGTCGCGTCACTCATACGCAACAGATAGTCCGCCTCAACAAATAGTCTGCCAAAACATAGTCCTCCACCAGTTAGATACCAAAGTTCGAATGAAAGGGAGCCCTTGGGTCATTTGAAAATCTAGTGTTGAACATATCTGTGGTACCCACTGCAAATTACTAGATTTTAGAACACCATTGGGGCCCCAACAATTACTATTTTCTTAATTTCTAACACTAGATACAATTTCTTGGGTATCTCCTCTTACAACAGGGATGTATTAAAGTTCAGAAAAGAATCAGGCATATATCGGTTAATTTTGTTATGATTTTCAAGTTGCAACGTTATTGTGAAAACCTGAATTGACACTTCATAGAATTCCAAACTTAATGCATTCTGTTTATTATATATATTCATGAGTAACTGCAGCCCGTTTATTAAATGAACCACTTATTGTGTAAATATTGTGTAAATAATTTTATCAATAATATTCATTATTACCTGTTAGTTATTAACCGAGGAGACATTTGTACATTGCCATTTCTAATTTTTTTCCCCAAAGTCATTCTGTAGATTTGTACAAGTGTTATTCCCTTCAGTGAATGTTTGATTAGATTGACGATCAAAAGTTCAGAAAGTTAGAAACATTTTTGTGGATAACCTAGCATTCTTATTTACTTAAAACTTTCATCCTTTAGATCGACCAGTACAAAACAAAATTTTTTTGGTCAAAACCATTCCAAAGACTTACATGTATATTGCCTATTGGCTTCAACACCACACACCTCCAATATTTGCTGGTCATGGATGGTGGAAGAGAAAACAATTGCTCAACGTGGCAGCAGGAGGTTTTCACAATGCCGTGGACTCGACATAGCCAGTTTATGAAATGTAGAGCAGTAGATGGATGTCACCAGATGTGACCATCGTTAAGTCGTTGATAATATCACTAGCTCGGCTTACCAAAGGTGTGATAGGATGTTGGACACTAGCAAGCAAGGTCACATTTATACAGCTGTAGCTCCATATACACACACAGGAGTTGTGACTCTCCCACAGGAGTCGACTCTCCATAGCACTAAAACACGCTAGCTAGCCCGGCCACATGTGACAAGAAATTGTACTTAACTTAAATTGAATGCCCCATTATTCAATCAGATAATTCGGTAACATAAGATATTCACAAGTCCAATATTTGGAATATGCAGGTGTTTTTTTTAAAGAATTTGTGTAGTACAGTGTCCCCTCTATATAAGGCTGTATTTGGGGTCCATGACATACCCCCAGCCTTATAGTACCAGCCTTATATAATAGTGCAGGTAAATAACAAAAAAATAAAATTGGGTCCACATCTGACCCAGCCTTATATCCGAATCCGCTCTGCATCGAACAGCCTTATATCGAGGTGGGCACTGTATTTGTACGTTTAAAATGTGAAGTCCCATTCTACAGACAAACGATTCAATAACAACAAAATATTCACAAGTACACTGTACTTGTATGCCTGTGATATGTAGCTGGTTGGGGGGAAAAAGTAAGTACATGTACCGGTATGTAGATCTATAGATAAGTCAAATGTTTATGTAATTCAGGTAGGACATGTAATTCATTACTAGACCTATCTCTGCTGTACATCATTTAATTCCAATTGTATGCCTTTAACAACATTCATATTCAAAGTATGTCCATAAATGTCCATCCTCCGTCCTAATTTATTATTCAAGCATTTTGTCATCTGTATCCGTCCATTATTTTCTCATTAAGAAAAATGTACATTTATGTAATATTTTTTAATAAATTATTTATTAATGTTCCTGTGTTTTATTATACAAATGAAGCTGAATTATTAATTCTCCAGACAAGTACGGGTAAATATTGACCTATATAAAGAATTTCAAGCCACAATATATACACATGATCGGCAAAGAAAATGTAGCGATATCTGCTATGGAAGCCAGTATTGGGAGAGCAATAATAGACATCACTTATCAATTATTTTTTTGTTTACATGTCAACTTTGAACTATATTCACGTTGCGCTACTTTTCTCTACGATACTTTTCTAAAAGTAGTGGCTGGGTGAACGATTTTGTATGAAAATAGCAGGAAATTGGTTCGAGCATGCATGCAGTTCATTCACTTGATGCTTTGGGTTTTCCCATTTCCTACAAACACTACCTAGTACTACATGTGTTGGCTGAACAGCCTTTGTAGCGCAGCCTGAATGCACTCACATCCACTAGGGCCTGAACGGGTCCATTATTTTGGACACTGGTCCCCGGGGGCTTGGACCCCCGACTCTGACACAAGTACCTGACCATCTGTAGATCGTTCATTTTCATGTCAAGTACAATAGTATTGCCTACTATGCTGTATATATACTGATGAAGACAATCAATATATAATAGCATAAATATTTGTTATTTTATTGCATTAAAAGCAACTATGCACAAGCTCTCAGGCCACGTCGTCATATAGTGTGAAGGATATCAAGGAACAATGCCAGAATACATTAGAATTATTCATTCAATCACAGCGAAACAATACTAGAGCTTTTATTTTTTTATGTGTGCATCTATTAATTCTTATTTGAAATGTTACCCATCTCCAACATTTGATATGTTCAGAACATGCAGGAACATTAGGCCTACCAAGACACATTTTGTATACTCAATGGTAAAAGCTTACTATGTATAGTTAGTCTACACTGACTGGCTTCAAATTTTAGTATTGTACGTCCATTGCTTATCTCATGTGTCTAAATGTATGTATTTAAATACAAATCTGCTTTGTACTTATTTAAATCTCAATTTTGAACAAAAATACATGTAGTTATCTCCCTTGCGGGTCCTCGAGTCCAAATTGGGACTTGACTCACCCCGGGGACTCGTTCAGGCCCCAATATCCACCTACTACAAGGCTATGGTACAGGTAGTGTTCGATTCATCACTCGACAAACCCTAGGGCGACACTGGAGTGATGAAATTATAAGTTCACATTTCTCTATTTCGGCTGGAGAGTTGCAAGCTGGTGAATGAAAGCAAGGATGCATTTTCATTAACATGTTGACAATAATATCCTGGGTGAGAAAGCAGTTCATTCAAAGCATGTCAATTTCATTATTTTATTTTAAATTTCACTTTTTGATCCACTGTTTACTCCTGACAGGGACATTTTATTTATTGGAATAAAAAAAAAATACAAATTGCAAAATGGAAAATGTGTTTTATTTTCACCATGACATAGTGTATGTTCATTTGTACGTGCCAAGCAAAATAGTCAATCTGCATTTGGAAACAATTTTATCAGTGTACACGAGTACATCTATAAATCTAGCTCATTGCATAACAAGATACTCTCTCCGACTAGCAGCTAATTCTGGTGAGACACGACACAAACACAAATCCTGGGTTGTCTTCTCATGCTAGCATACTGTATGGTTTACTTGTGTATCAAACTGGTCTCGCTCCCCATAGAAATAATCCAATTTGATTCGATGTTAAACAAAAATAAATAAAGTTAAATGTAAACAAACTAAATTTATGGAAAATTAAACCCATTTACTCAATATTATTATTAATGATAGTAACTTGAGGTTCTTGAAGTTACTGTAATCTAAAGACGTTTTATGTTATTCTTTCTACACTGTTACTAGCATAAAAACCCAATCAAATTAGCAAATAAAAGTACACAACAAAGGAAGAAAATATTTGTAATCATGTGTCAAACACATTAACCCAGCGTATCAGTTGCACAAACATTCACCTTTTTATTCCACCCCATCAGGTCAAATTTAAAGCACTAAATATAAGTAGATCATTAAGAAACATAATTTATATATATATATATATATAAAAAGAACAAACATAAAAGAATTTCCCGTTAATTTTAGCTGCATGAACCAGTTAATTCAAGCTCTTAATAAGCCACTGTATGTAATGTATCGCCATTAAATAGTCCTCATACCAGTGTTAGGGGGAAAACAGGAAATCTGGAGAATTCTTTCATTTTTTTCACCACCATTACAAACAAGACATGCCATACATTCAGATATATTTCCTCAATATTTACACATACTTTGAGCCAATTGCTTTCATCAAGTACAAGAAAACATAAAACAACGTTCTTGGGGGTTTTTTTCCGCTTTTTGTTCAATCAAACATGACAACTTTCCAGATTCGCAGATTTGTCTTTGGGCAGGTAGGTTTATTTTCCCTGGATGTGGCTTGGGGTATGCTAATAATTCATGCCATAGATAAAAATTTTTTATTAAGACAAGCAATTTAGCGATATTATGCAGATTACATCCAAATGAAAATACTACCTACTGTCAACAAATCGAGATACAAAATTTCCTCCTAATCCATTATTATACTGTCCACTCCATGTAGCTGATCAATGTATTTCTTGCTTTCAAAAATGACCTTTTAGATGCCATGTTCATGCTCGAACGCACAATTCTTTAATCTGATAACATGTCTATTTTTATATAAATATTCCTAAATTCTGATTGAGAAATCAATATTACACTTACCAGAAAAAGGCACCCTATCATGATATAATATACTGTCAAAAATGTATGTCCCCACAAAATGCTACAACCGCTGCGAAATTTCACTAGTAATCGTCGAGGAATGTTTTTAATTCTGTGTCCAGTTTTGTACCTGGAAACAGTTGCCATAGTGACTACCATCCACTAATTTCAAAGTGGCAGCTTAGTTTGGCACAATGAATACAAATTTGACAACCATGGAAACCATGATCTAAAATGTTAATGGAAATAAATTATATATGTAATGATGTAGTTATGCCCATATGCTGGACGGGAAAACCAGATTACAATTGAATGTTTCCACATGATTAACAATCATATTTAATCATATTGTAGGAAATCACTTTTACCAACAGATTTCTAACTTCCATTTTGTTTTAATAGTTCACATTACGTGAACAAACTCAAGTTGCCACTACCAAAGAAACAAATTGTAAACTTATTTATTGCTCTTCACAAAACCATGAACATGACATTCACTCTACACAATGGACGTTCTTGGCAAGAAACTAAGCTGGAGAGCTCTTTATGACATGACCTCAGTGAACTCATGACCTTAGTGTTTATGACACGACCATGACCTCAGTGAACTCATGACCTCAGTGAACTCACGACATGGTCCTTACAAAGGTCACATAATAATACTCTTACAGAGAAATCAGGGTTAAACTCACCTAATCTTCAAATAACAAACTGCTCGCAAACGTTGATGCAGAAAGAGATATTCTCAGACAATTACGAAGCATACAAACAAACGAACAGTACCCCTGGGAATTATTTGAGCACTGAGATTAATGGTGACTATGGCTTTGGCATACTGTTCCCATGGTTTCCAAATAAACCCCAAAGTATGCATACACCAACAATACTCCATAAAAGAAATGTTGGAATGGCGCGGGAAAAAAAAGTAATGCAAAATTAACAATTTCCATCCCAAAGTCCCTATGTCCCAAGAACGGGTTCTGGTGTTTGTTTTGGGACCCTCCTACAGCACATTCCCAGGCAGACGATTACCCCACTGTTACCATGGTTACACAACAGGGTGGTTACGCTTAAAACACCACTTTACACCATAAAAGTTAAGTAGTGGTGGAAATTATATAGACCATTTGTATCCGATCTTTCTGCAACCCGTGGTTTTGATAGTACTGAACGAGCAAAGGAAAGACTTTCGGCTCATAACTGAATGAATACACAATGCATGACCCATGGAAATATTATCTCTCTTTTATCAACCAGGGATGAATATTATTTTTAGTGCCTCGGACACTTCCAGCGCTGGTATCATCTTGACAACTACGATGCTAGAAAATGTAGAGTAAACACCCAGAATTTGTCTTTGCATCAATGCTGCCAAACAGAGACGTTTCTTTAATGTAAAGAAAAACATTGTAATACTTGCCACATCTTGTTAATTATTAAATTATTACTATGCATTTGATGAAGAACAGAAATTATGACTCTCTGCTGAGAAAAAAAAAAAAATCTTGATTCATCCGAGAATAAAATTGCTGCACAAGATATATTCTGTCAATCAATGGATGTCGTCAGATAGATGATTGCTGTGAAATCCATGTCAGGTTGGGAACTAGCATTCCAGTGATGTCTTCTAACGAGTCCTTGCGCACATGATTCAGGAAGAAACTAAAACGATGAAGAAACCGTTGGCATGAAATGACCGACACAAACTGCATCAGTCTCTTTAGTTATATAATGTATAAATACCTCTCCATGATTTAATCATAAGTCTTTGTGGTGTGGGCAACCTAACTAGTTAGCCTTTTCCTCACATTTCCCCCTTTAGCTTTCAAAGGGAGATAAACACGTCAAATAAAAATAATTTCAGGAATCAACATTATCCAATTCCACTTTCCACGTTTGCACATTGAACAGCGTTATCCAAACGTCCAGATCATCCGTAGTTCAACAAGTTGCACCGTCACCATCGTATCGGAAGCCGAGCGCGTCCCGTGATCCTTCCAATAGGTTTCTTTCCGTCACGTGGACGCGAGCGAGAGGCAGACAACAGACATGCGCAGACGGCGAGCAAGATTTTGAAGCAGCACACAATCACTGCGAGGCAGGGGTGGGGTGGGGTGGGGGTAGGTTGGGGGAAGAGACGTTTGCGCCGTGGTTGCGTGTGCTACGAGTCGTCCTCGGTCTCCGAGTCTGTGGACGACAGGGTCTCGTTGAGCTCCTGGGTGTCGGGGAGTTGGAACAGCGACAGGTGCTTGGGGCTCCACGTCTTCGGGAGGGACCGCACCACCCCGTTGCGTGGAGTGTTCTTCACCTGCAAAGGTCACACACAGAAATAAGGTCCATGTACATCACAACCATCTCATAATAGGCAATAGTAAACAAACTACTTCTTAGATCTGTTGAAAGTACAATACTATCAGTATCCTAACAAAGTCACTTATCATTAGATGTACACGAGATGAAAATATGGCCTAGATAATTGCCAAACGAATTTCTGTGACCGAGACTAATTACGCTCGATTTGTACACCCAAAAGTTGTTATTTACTGATGTGTACTTGATACTTGTCATAATCTAGAAAAGCATCCAATTTTTGTATTTCTTTTAATAACAATAAGTACAGCAGAGATATTTCTAGCGTGAGAAAAGTATCTCAAATGGATAAGCCGAGACCTTAACCCTCTCCATGCTGCAGGCAACCGGAGATGCCATAAAGAGCTGTGTGGATAATCCAGTAGGGAGAGGGTTAAATACGAAACATCCATGTCCACCCAATTTAATGAAATTTGTACATTCATGGAATACTCTTTTAAAAGCCTGAATATTTGCCAGGCCAAGTGAGTTAAGTGCCACATACCATGTCTGTAAGTTTCTGAAACTCTTTCATATCGTCCTCCGTAATCACATATTCCTCCTCGTCCTGCTCATTCCATCCCATCTCGCGCAGCAATCTGTAAACATGTCAACAAACCATAAACACAGGCTGCTTGGCGATAACCATCGTCTAAGTTGTACAAAATAAGAAAATGAAGTCTTGTTTGATTTTCATGCTCGATAGTACAAAATAAGGAAATGTTTTGTTTGAATTTCAAGCCAAACTACACAATGTCAGTATACAAATGAACAGCACATAACATGATTTTCAAACATGCCACATCAAATTGTTTATATTTTGCAAAGAGATGTATAGACTTACAAATATTGAAATATTTATCAATTTGGCATAAACAAGAGACAATAGGGCTGCTCGATTTGGCAGAAAGTGGCTAGCAAAAGCGGCACATCACGCAACAGCGAGATGGCAAACAAAACCCAGTGCAACCTGGCTCAGTCTACTCAATAAACTGATTTTTTTTTCCAACTGAGATGCACCAGTATCTAGCCAAGATGCGCCGGTAACCACATACCAACGCAAATCAGCTAGAAATTTGCTGAGTTGCTTGTCAAGTAAAGCGGTCTAGGTGCCGGAAGAAGACCAAAGCGACACAATTTTACCTAGCCAGTTTTACTATTAAAAAGCCACTAAAATACACCGCTCACCTCTGTTCAGCCTCCAGAGAATCGGACAGGAAGTTGTTGGTCGGCTCCTCCACGTTCAGCTGGTCCATTCCGTTCACCAGTGGGTCTCCTTGTGATTTCATAGCCGGCTACAAAACACAAACAACGCAGTTAGCCTGATACTCAAGTCTACCTGGGTTAATTCTGAATACTGTTATTGATATTACGGTATCTTTCAAGAAGGTTATAAGCTAATGTTTTGCAGTTAATTTTCAGGAGGGTGGGTAGATAAAAACAACAAACGATGATGCAGGAAACAATACTTGAATATTCTTTATGCTGAAAACTACACGAGTTTTCCCCGATAAAACCGAGATTTGATTCATCCAGTTTCTATGAAGACTCATCAGTATTGCATTATATTAAATTATGTTGATTTTTGTTCATTAACACAAAAGATTGAAGTGGGAATATTTCAGCCATAGACACAATTGGAGAGCAAGGCACGCCAATTCATGACAACTCGAACAATAGATTTGGCATGGCACGGACAAAGCGAATCGTACCTCGCCGTTCTCCTGTACGTCGTGGCTGCCGATGCCGTTCTGCGGGGGGTTGTTAGATCGCAGAGTCTTCAGGAAATTGCTCTTCTTGTCGCCAAGGTTTTTGGGATGCGTGACAAAGCGGGTGTTGAGGAGATCGGAAGGAGGAATAGGTGACTGACGGGCATTCTAGAAGGAGAAAAATGGCAAGTTGAGGTCTCAAATACTGATCTGTTTACAGTAGGGAGAGAACCTGTGAGTTTTCCGCTACAGCAAGACCCAAAAGTTGCAGAGTGTACAGAGAATATAAATCAAACTTTTGAGTCGCTTTCAAGTTATTTCCACTCTATTACAGCATGTCAGTTTATAGCAGGATCAGGAGGAAACCTGCAACATCTTAGTGTTGCAGTAAATCTGCGAGCACCTGCCAATACTGACAAGCCAAAGACCTGCACTGCAACAGTACAGGTAATGCATCCTATCATGAAAGTGCAGCCAAACTATAACAATAATAGACGAGATAATAGTGGCGATCTTACACCTATGTTGCAACAGAGAAAAGATAATCCAGAATTGAAAGGTACATCAAATATTGCAACCTAACCCAGTTGGGCAATTCTAGCATATAATTGTGACGATGTGAAATTGTGATGATTGTGAAATTTGGTAAAATAAATAACATGTTAATTTCAGAAGAGGGAGCACATATTACATACCTCCTTCCCAGACTGAGCGAGAGTTGGTGACAAGGGTTTAACCGAGGCGAGCGGAGCTTGGTCTTTGTAACCTCCATTCACCCGAGTTTCCTTCTTGCGTACTATTCCACTCTGAAAGATATATCAAAAACATTCATATCAAACAGGCATACAAGACCATAAATCTCTGAGTGAATATGGAGTTTAATGTGAACCTTTTACCCATTTGCAATGATTTAACCATCAGAAAACAAGGGTTCCGATAACATGTACCGGTAATCAGTATCAACTGCATTGATGTCTATTTGCCCCACCTTTGGAATCAATGACTTGTAGACATTCAAGCTTTCTCGGCGACCATCTCGATACATGAAGTCGCCATCGTCTTTTCCAGATTTGCTCAGCGGATTATTTTCTGTAATGAAATGAAAGCATATTGAAAAAGTGGGAAGTAATTGATGGAGTTTGTCACTGCAGGAGTCTTTCACCCACTTACGATGATATTGTACAAGTGGCCAATAGATAATCGAACAGGGATCAGCGCTTACGGTTTGTACGGCTAAGAGAGTCGTAACTTCATACACATGCATAGGAGTTGTGGCATGCTACCACAAGATTTTTTTAAATGGAAAATCCATTGAATATTGATCAAAGGAAGGTAATCAAGTGGACACATACCCCAAACTCCACCGGCAGGTGATTTTGTGGTTTTAGATTCAGTCGTCTCTTCGCTGCCATTTAAAGATGGCTGAAAACAATGCCAGAGTAATTATAGATTGTTGATTAGTGCAACACAAAAATTGCAAAGATTAGCACATTAGCAAGCCTATCTATCCATCAATATACACATATATAGTTGCAGAATATAGGTATCAGTCAATCGAAATATATATCCACAAATATGAACACACAATTCTTTGGGAACATCAACCATCAAATGATTTCCTGAATTATATCTGAACAGCCCTCAAGAATAAGACAACAATAACCAGCTAGGGAAGCCAACATAACATCTTTACGTCAACTAACCTACAAAATCTACAGTTTCCTTATCAGAATTGCGTGTTTACCACAAATTTGCAGCATTGGTCATGACGAAGTCCCGAAGCTTTGTCAAGTAATTCTTTCCCCCAAATTGCTCAACTGAAACCGTCATTTTGAGTGCAAAGTTAAGTAGCATTCAATTCTTTTTCATCATCTTTCTTAGCTATACGTGGCAGCGGGAATATTTCACCCATGCACGACCACAACGTCGGGTCCAGGTAACCGACAATAACTTACAAAGTCTTCCGTAAAGTTGGCATCCTTCTGGCCGTCCTTCTTGTCTGCTTCTTTGTCCTTCCCGTCCTTCGAGTTGCTGCGGGAGTCCTTGCTGTAGTAGTTGCGCTTGCTGCCCCCGCCACCGCCACCCCCGTTGCCGGGGTGAGGCGGGTAACCAGGGTAGTACGGCGGTTCACTCGGGTAGTACTCGTAAGGGTAGAGATCATAGTAGCCCGGGTAACCGCCATTTATCTGATGTCAAAGAATCAATCCCAGTACAAAATTTGAGCAACATTCCAAGACCTTATATTTTGTTTTCCTTTCATAATTGTGGATCTGCTTTCATTGGTGTTGTTAAGTTTCCTTAATGCTTTACAACATTTGTAACCAAAATAGTTCCCCCAATACCTTTGCTTTAAGTGAGCGAGTGAGTGATTATGGAGTTTAACGTCTCTGCGGGAATCTTTGTTTTAATGTTAGTGATTTGGTTTATGTCAGTCTAATAGAGCAACTGGTGCTGATGTGAACTAAGGTAGACAACCCACATAGTATCCATAGAAATTGTACCAATTGCAAACGTGTGCATCAAGCCTTTAGCTTGGATAACACAATTGTCCATTTGAAATTGTCATTAGTTCACCTGCAAACTTCACAGCGCATTCACTTTATGCAAATACACACATAAACCAAGCATTGTAAATGTACAACACTAAACACAAAAACTCCACTGACCTGTGCAAATCTGTTGTTAGGGTGCTGGTATTTGCCGTCGCGGGGTGGTCTAAAGAGAGATGGTTGAGAGCTGTACTGCATTGCAAACTTGTCGTATCCGCCATAGCCATTATAGTAGCCATAGTGACCGTACGGGTAAGGGTAAAACTCGTCGTCTACAGAGTGGTGTCGATACTTCCCTTGACCAGGAGGGTAGCGCTTGCCTAAAACACAAATTAAACAAAAGTGAAAATTTTGTGATTTTTTTTTTAAATTCCAAGACCCTTTCACTAATATCATGTTTGGACCCAGATGACTTCTGAAAGAAAAGTTACAACTCGTAAATACACGTACAAATAATGCGCAAAATCCTGTTCGAAGCAGCACATTACCTCCCCAGTAAATGGATCAGTGTGCAATCAGTGTCCATTCTTAACACAGAGGAGCATACTCACCTCCGTCGAAGTAGTTATCAAATGAATGTTGTCTATGTAGTCTAGCATAGTCAGGACCATAGCGGTTGAAACTATTGTGGTAATTCTCTTCTCTACGAGGTCGATTAGCTTTGTCAGACATGTGATCAGAATGTTTGGACCCAGATGACTTCTGAAAGAAAAGTTACAACTCGTAAGTACACGTACAAATATTTATCATATGTAGAGGGATGGAAACTCACCAATAACACTTACTAGCCTGAATACCGATACGAATAACAAATGTTTCACACAAAAAAAACACCATGAATTTTTACTAGCCCTTAGGATACCTTTAGCATTGGGAGAAATATGGCCCGGCCTAGTGTAAATTTCCATCCCTGCCATAGTTTGTATACGAGAAACAGCATCATTAATATATTCTATTTTCACGGCTTTCCCCTGATGTAATGAATTCTTACAGGATTCTCTTGAGCTGGAATCTTTAGCCATGCTGGCGCGAAGTCATTCTTTGGAGCGTTGTGCGAGGCCATTACTGGGCGCTAACCATCTTGTCAGCCTGTGGAAAGAAAAACAAATATGATAAAGCACAAGTAGATGTAGGCATGATAATAGGTGATTTCAATGGAGAACAAGCCCTGGGTCTGTTGGCGGTAGGCCACAAGTCACAAGTCAAATAAATAAATCATCTCCTGGACAAGTAAATCGGCGGATTTTATGGATACATGGAAAATTGTCATGTCCGATGACACGAAAGATCGCCACTTTTTCACCAAGTTGTACGATGTAATTTCCAATAATAGATCACGAAATTCTCCATGTTCAATAAATCACAAGTCATAACTCTTATGATCCTTCTGTGGAATGCAACATGGTTGGCGGCATCATCTAACAATAACATTCTTTAGTCAGTTTCAGGGCTTCAATTGCATATTATGCTAAACAACATCTTAAGAAATCATACAACAGTATCCTCTTCTTAAACTCTTTTCCCAGAACAATAAACACTATGAACAGCAATCTACAGGAAGTCACTGCAAAAGCTTTTATCTCCACATTTACCAATTTTACTCTCGATGTATTTTTCCTTGTAAACTACGAAAAAGTCATGTTACAATTCATCCTTTAGTCTATTGCTTGAAGTTTGTAAAGAATTGCATTCCAACATCTTTCGTAAACAAACAAAACTAAAGCATTTTTGATAGTTTACAAGAGAATACATTGCAATTCAACTAAACAAACATTTGATTTTTTTTATGGGAGGGCACAGCACAACGTTTAATCAATGGGCCCAATTTCATAGCATCTTTTTGGGGGGTATTGGGGTTTAGAGTCACTTTCGAGAATCCTTCACTAATATCAATTTAAGGGAGGAAACCTGCAACATCTGTAGCGCTGAAAGTTGCAGTAAATCTGCAAGCACTGACTGGTACTGACAGACCAATGATATCTGTACAGTAGACCCCTGTTTATCTGGACTTCAGATATCCAGTTCCCTCTCTATTTATCTGGACTTCAGATATCCGGTTCCCTCTCTATTCACATGGTATGTATTGGAAACCATATATCAGTCTTCCTATATGTAAAACGACTCGGACATCCGGAAATTCAGTTTTGCATGATTTTACTGGGAACGCAACTATCTGGATAAACGGCATCCTCGAAAACCCAAGCTATTATGACTCCACAACCTTCCGTCAAATACCCTGGGAGAACTGCCTATTCAGAAATCCGTTTTGGTTTAGCGAGGATCACTGTGAATAATGAATAAATTATCTAGACGCCCCTCTGCTGCCGGGGCTCTAAATATAGCGACGCGTGGCTCTAAATATAGCGACCAATTATGTTGGTCGCTGTAT
>JAUTBQ010112973.1:0-15672 GCA_032361185.1 Lepetodrilus ovalis | reverse complement strand
ACCAGGAAATAACAACTTTGGGGTGTACAAATCAAACGTAAATAGTCTCAGACTGAAATTTGTTTGGTCATTATCTAAGTCAATCAACCGTGATTGTATGCCTTTAATATACTTCCTCTTAAATTCCAATTTCGACATGGAAAGTTGATGAAATGTATTTAACTATGTTCAAACACCGCAATAATACTTACTATATTAATCATGTCATAAATATAGTATCGAGCATTAACCCGAGTGGACCCTATCCCCATGCCACCCCACACAACGTGTAAATAAACGTGTTAAGCAGATGGTCATGATCTTCAAGTGTCCATTACCTACCATCGGCACCCCCAAAGAACTTCGGAAACTCGCAGACAAAAACAAAACCTAGAATGTCGGTATGTTGATGAACAAGGTGTTTTCAACGTCCTGCTGATGTCGGGCTTGTACACACGAATGACCGATCTTCAATGAGATGAAGTACGAATACCTTGATTCTTCTCAACACATGCTTGGTACCATTTCACAAAACTCTCGTATCCACTTAATACACCATAGCGCGCTCGTGTCAAGCTTTCTGATCACTGCGACAGCGCTATCGTGCTATGAACTATATGGGCTGTCATGGTTTGTTGATATATTCCTGGACAAACGTACCAGTATTTTACCTGAAATTATGTACATTTGATTTGTCTAAACAATCAATATATTGGGCAACCAGTTACATTTTCTGCATGTTTCTCTGGTTTTCAATATTTTCATAGTGTAAATTGTTTTTATCGCGTGATTTAAAAAAAATAGATATATCATAAATATTGAAATCCATTGCGACATAAGGACAATGTTGCGTGTTGCCCAACATACAAAGTACACACATCAACTGTGCTTAGTTTCATGTAAAATGCATTTGACCATGGACTTTGTCAACAAACCGTGATTGTATGCCTTTAATGGATACAGCAGCTTCATGCAAAGGTTCCCGTGTATTTATTCTTCCACGAGGCGATCACTCAGCATAAGTTAGCTGCTGAATACATGGGGCACATCAACAGAAGCGATAAGTGCGATCTACTCAGAGACAACGCGAGGTGTTTGGTCAAACTGGAACTGGTGCGTATCGTGTTATACAGCCACCGTCTGCTAAGATTCTTCGTAAGACAGCTAAATCATAGACGTAGCATTGTAGGTAGAAACTACTACACCTTAGATGTCCATGGCCCGATTTCTCGAAACAAATTTGAGTTTGAGATTTTGCTCACCTTGCCGTGATTTGAGTTAACACTCAAACCCAGCTGAAACGTACTCAAGTTACAGCACTGATACAATTGTGAGAAAGCTCAGGTGAGCCAAATCTCAAATTGTTATGTGTTTAGAGAAATCGGGGCTTGATTTAATTTTGAGCATCTACGTAATTCCTGGCCCGTACACCAAACAGGACATTTAAGAATATTTTGTTGAGAGACTTTTATATCAAATCACAGCGGAAGCATTAGACAAACACTTCATCTACGAACTTATAAATTATTAATAATCTAAATATCCTATTCAGCTGTGATCAATGAACAGAATATTAAGTATGACCGTCTTCACATGTAGTCAAAGACAGATAAACAGCTCTGATCAAAAATGTAAAAATAAATTGAAAATATTACACAAACATAATTCTAATACCATCGGGAATGAGTTTCGTGTGGCTGTTCAATAGCAGCATGAAAGCAATGGCAGCGGATGTTCAGGTTGTCCTAATATTGACGGTGAGATGTTGGTACGAGTGAACACCTAGAGTACATTCTGTATACATGTGCATGTGCAAGGATTCTGGTAAGATGATCAGAAGGCCAGGGGAACTGCTTAATGATGAAAACTTCCCTGTTAGATCTCGTAAGAACACATGTATAAAGTTAATTAATACTCCCATCCATACATGTTGCTATAAGAAGATGCTGCGTGTCATGTCATGAGTGAACATTGCCAGCAGTAGTGAACAAATTAAAATACAATCTTTATTGAACAGTGTATTGCATGATTGCAACCAAATTAATATTGATTTCAACAGTTTTTCTTGGTATATGATCCCTGGAATGAGACTATAGTGAAAACACCTACATATAGGGCCTACAATTGCCTTCACAAATATAGGTTCCTTCCATGGTAAAATGGTTCTAAAGTTGGTGTTTATTTCAAAAGTTGCCTGCAATACTATAGACATATACTAGTATATAGTAAATTTGTGTTATATACATACAGATCCACAGATGGCTGTACTCACAACTTTGCCCTTCCATCTGTCATGCCAGATTCTAAAAGTATGCATCCCACCATAAATCTGTTTTTTTCTTTTTTTGCGAAAATTGGATTTAGGAACTCAACTAGTGAGCCATGCTTGCTTTATAGAGTCGGCATGCATCCTCCGAGTAATTGAAATGGTCTCCATCAACTCATGTGGCAGATATGTTCCTAATCCACTGGCATAGTCATGAATACTCTGTGGCTATAATAAAGACAGACTAGGGGCTGTGTTGCCTCACCACCACAGTATGTATATTTTCCCAGGGGATTTTGTATATTTGGAAGTATATACTATCGGCAGGAAGCGTAAGGGAACGTCGGGCTGTGCTTATACCCAATGTGTGCCGTGATGAGAGGCATCACTGTGATATACAATGTATACCAGCAGATGTCTTTGCTTTCAGAATTACCTTTTATATATTATCTCTTAGAAATCAGGTTGTAATTGCATCATCTCATTACGAAAATGAGAAATAGGATATTGAGCTAGAATCGAATAATACTCTTAAGTGGTATATTAGTACTATAAGTATTGATACTACTACTACTAATACTACTCCTTACTACTACTACTACTACTACTACTACTACTACTACAACTAGTTGCAGGCGTCCTCCTGTCCTAAAACTGACAAGTGAAAGATTCTAGAAAGCTACTATAATCCCCATTACCAAAAATAATAAATAATAATAATAATGAAAGATCACCGATGTTCCTATCAAAATACTGTTTACATCAATTGATAATTGAACAGACAAACTCCTTCAGATTCGGCTCCTCGACAGCAACCGCTCTATACAATCGTCGACAGTGAAATCGGTTCCCGACTCAAACGACTCATCTGTTTGAAACCGTGAAATATACGCTGTTTTTCCATTTTCAAAGAAATGTATAATCTGATTAAAAAGGCATATTCCCGCATATGTACTCGAGTATACTGAATTATAATTTCATGTATATAGTTCTATACACCATATAAGCAGTGATAACCCTGTGGTCTTTTTGTAGAATTCGGCATATAACAGTATCACGATACACAGAAAACATGTTGTTCTCAATCCAGCTACATGCTAAGTAGGCAGTTGTGCAGAAATGGATTTAACGGAAAAATCCAATGACCAGCATCTAAAGAATATGCAGGAGTCTTTTAGAAATTATGCAAATCCAACGACGCTGCTAGCATTGTCGAGAGGCCTATTAACATTGGTCGTATTATTGTCCGTTTGAAGTCGGTTGGAAAGTAGTATCCGTAAGGGCGTTATACCTACGCCCCTGAGGAGGTAAGACTGAATAATGAAATTATCTATCCTAATTACAGACAAAGTGTCACCAGATTTGGTCGTTCTTTGAAGAAGTAGGAATTGTTAGCGTTGTAGATCTTAGACCCGGGAACATAAAATTGTCATTACTATTATCATTGAAAGGATAATTGACTGTTGTATATATATGTCTTGTATGATTGTCTGCGGCGTTGGCGTTGAAATGGCGTTGTCAACGAATACGTAATGTTGAATTTTCGAGAAATAAGTTGGTAATTACATTTTTCAATTAATGTCAAACGTTGTTGTATTTGTTTTTCTCACAAAATTATAACTCTTGGCATCACTTTATAAATCACATATATATGCAAGAAGAAGATATCGCAGGGAGTGTGCTAAGTTTATTAACGGAACTACCGGTTTCTATTAATAAGGGGAGGCTTATTAATAGAAACCGGTCGGTACCCAAAACCAATGATTCCATTAGAACATAGAACATGTACATTCTGCTCTATGCCAAACTTATTTAAAATGTGAGCATATTAAATCCCATCGATAAACAAATAACATCCAATCATTATTGTCATAAACACATAGCATCCAATCATTATTGTCATCTTGTTTACTATTGCCATAGAGTAGCTGTCATAAACAATAGTATGACGTCACATGACAATGGCGTCATGTGAAAATATCTCCATAATTTCCATAGTTATTAGTCTGGCAAAGCAGCATGATACACGAACTATCTGTATACTTGCCTGTTCTGGTTAACTTACTCCAGTTGCCTTCTTATTACTGTTAAATTCAAGGTAATTTGGTAAAGTTGTAATAAATACTATTATATTTTGTATGTATGCACATTAAATTAGTCAAAATGAAGCATATATTTTAGAAACAAATGTCAAAATTAGTGTAAATAATGTCCATATTGAACTTTCCATTAGATGATAAAAATCCATGTATTCATAGTCTCCCGAAACTGCATCAAAACTGCATGTAAAGGTACATTCACGATATTTTTTTCAACTTCCGGTGATCATTTTCATCTGGAGAGCTGCAATCAATAACATTGCACCATTCCTCTCAGCCTGGTAAAGCATATCACTAAGAAAAGATATATTTTCCGTGTCCCTGTGTGTTTTGTCACTCAGACAGATAGTCATGTAGATGCGTCCCGCGTACTTCCTTTTCTATTAGCGTACATCAATCAGTTAAACTCCAAACCAATGGTACCGATCCCTTACCAAAATGCTGCCTCCCAAAGTACTAGCAATAATCTCCAGGAATGCCGCTGGCGGACCGCTTAAAGCAATATCCGGTCCGCGGAAACGTACAGCAGATGACGCGCGCGAGACGGAAACTCATTGAACAGAATACGACAGAAGAGGTGTGCGCATCGAACGGTAAATACGACCGCTAAAACCAAAAGATGAACGTTAACTTTCTGTTTCCTGTCCCTAGGTGTATTTAAGAGTTCCGTGTGTAAGTTAAATATGGGATCCAGCTAAAGTCCGATTACGTTACTCCTTCCAGTCCATAACTATACGCTGTACAATGTACGCTTCGTCTACATCAGTTGACGTTTGTGGATCTTTCAGAAACAATAACTATAGTAGTCAATAAAATGTATATTTTTCTCAGTTAACCGTAATTAACAGAGAGACTCATTAGAACGCCACTGTAAACGCACATGTTATATTATTTCCCAATATTATGTCGTCTTTGGTAGTTACTTATTCAATTGATTGAGCATTAGTGATATACATGGCATAACTTATGTGTCCTACGTGCTATACTATAGTAGTACTAATGGTGCATGTTGTTCTCATTATATAGGGCTACGTGTATAGGTAACTAGGTGAGG
Organism: Lepetodrilus ovalis; assembly: GCA_032361185.1. Classification (NCBI taxonomy): domain Eukaryota; kingdom Metazoa; phylum Mollusca; class Gastropoda; order Lepetellida; family Lepetodrilidae; genus Lepetodrilus; species Lepetodrilus ovalis. The sequence goes on along the minus strand of JAUTBQ010112973.1, from coordinate 10,274 downwards.
TTAATGACAGTGTATATAATTCCGTATAATAATTTGGCACAGGAACAAAGAAATAACGTGTTTACATCTATTTCTAGTTCAGGTACTTCCGAGGACAGTAATAGCGTTATATTGTGTCACCGTTCATCATTATCCTGGACATGCATTTGATTTGTTTCCATTCTGGATAAACTATCAAATGTATACATGTATAATAGTACATGTATATAGAAAGACCCTTTATTATGGACTTCGTTATAGCGATTTCTCCGCCTACCGGTCAGCTTTTAACCATTACGGCTTCCATACTGTAAACTTTATCTCAATGAATTATTGATCCGATGATATGGTTGTTTATCTTACAGGTCAGAATTTAACAAAAACGGAAATATCCGGTATAGCGAGGTATGAGTATATGCCGTTAGATGACGTTACCGTGCTTCGTCCACATATAACATGTTGCGCGGTAGTTAAATATCACAGGACTGCCAATATCCAATGGTTATATAGGCCTACATGGGCCATATTGGCAAATTTTAGCGAAACTACACACATTTTGAAGAGGTCTGCCGCGGGTGGATACAACCATAGATTGAAACCAATTTCCACATTGAAGGAAATCATACCACTTTTACCCATTTTTCAAAAGCCCATGTGAGCAGTTTTTTCTGGATAAAATGTGGCTATACTTATGTAGGCCTATATCAATACTACTACTAATAATAATAATGATGATAATAATAATAATAATAATAATAATAATAATAATAATAATAATAATAATAATAGCAATAATAATAATAATTTGAAACAGGGAAACTGAATTATCCCACACACTAATCTTGACGACCGAGTTTATTTTTTAATCTACCTAATCCGAGAATATCGTAATCATCCTCGTGGTAAATGTAATTAACCTTTATTAACCTTCTCCCTGCTGAATTATGTACGAGCACAGCTCTTTTTGGCCTCTTTGGCACGAAGAAGGTTAACCAATACTGTACACAGCTCCTTGAAATCCAGTATGAATATGTCTACGAAGGTATGGTCTGAGTGGACTTAAAAGCGTATTTCGTATGCATTTTCGACCTATAAGTTAACGACTAGGCCTACTAGTATTGACCTTTTTGTCCCCAATTTTGTATAATAGTTTTCTTATCTAGATATGATATGTGTTGTTTAAGAAAGTAATAAAACAAATCATTATCCCTTTCAAATTCCGCTGCGAATTATATCGTCGATTAGGTCTATGATACGACAAGACACGAAGTTTATCAAATGCGACACAGATAGCATGCGTAGACTGTTCTGTCTTTCTAGCTACGACCATGGAAGTACCCCCTCTCGCCGAAGCTTATCATCAAACTAACGGACAGGGAATTGCATGTCCATGTGTCTTATATGTTCTAAAACTCAACCCTTGCCATCCTAGCTGTACACTAAACGCGTTCCTCAAGCGAGAAATACTTCTGGAAGGGGGCTAACCTAACTAACCGACCATTTGCTATTCTATATACTGTCAGATACACATTCAATCCATGCCATCTTTAGTTGTGCATTAAACACGTTCCTCTAGTGAGAAATACTTCTCGAAATGGGATAACCTAACTAACCGACTATTTGCTATTCTCTGTACTGTCAAATATACATTCAATCACCCTTGAGCTGTGTCGAGGACTTAAGATAATTACTGCCCAGACGAATCCGCTAAAAGGGTTCATCGAAGCAACGCATCACGATCAAGCAAACACTATCAGACACCATGTGACAAGGACAGTTAACGGACATCATGTCACGTAATTATGTCCATCCCCGGACTTTCATATCGATAGACTGGTCAGTCTGCTCTAGACGGGTCCAGAGACTGACCGTCGTTGTCAAGCCTGATTTACGGAACTAACTTGCCAGTATTACCGTGAAACGTTGGCACTAATTTTTATTGCGAATAATGTCACAGGTTAAGTGAGCCAGCATTGCAGAAGATTAATCGCATTAGACGTCACAGGTGACGGCGGTAGCAAAGCGTGTTCTTCAGTTAACAGCCCAGAATGCTGACGGAAGAGTACGAGTTGCATAAATATAACCTAACTTGTATCGGCCCTATAAAATTCAAGTTTATTTGAGCTGGTTTTGGGATAGGCTTGTTAACTAGACGCGATGGGTATTTTTACTTATTTAGTTTTATGGTTATTTAAACCCCAAATGTGTGTATCTTAGATCAGCGTCAGAGTTTTCTGGGAAGTAATGCGTTTAGCTTGTTGTTAATATAAGCATACATACTGTAAAATTACATAATGACTAGAACATGATCATGTGAATAAACAAACGCTAAGATTTACATGACCCGCTTTTTATTTATTTAATTTTTTATTTACCTTTTAATTTAAATTTCTGTTTGTTTATTTATATTTTAATTTTAATTTGTTTTTTTTATTATTTATATTTTAATTTTAATTTCTTTTTGTTCGCTTTCTAGAATCTTTCACTAATATCACGACTTGTCAGTTTAGGGCAGGAGGAAATCCGAGATATCCGTAGCGCTGAATGTTACAGTAAACCTGCGAGCACCGGATGGTACTGACAGACCAAGGATGATATCTGTATTGCCAATCTACAGACAGTGCATCGAATACGAAATATCACTCCGTTGGTTCTACAGTAGACCTACAAAATACATGTAAAAGCATTAGAAGTGGCGGACCAGTAACTGAGATCCGTCTGATCATTAAACTATACAGTTGTATAAACTATAGAGTGGTAGTATATACTTATTTATCTTATGTATACTGCCAGTGTTGCAGTCAAACTTCACGTCATATCAGTTGGACATAGTGAAAGTAGACACTCCTTCTGGCGCGGATGCAATTGCTCACTGTGAGCATCTATCCGTAGCGATCATTTTCAGTTAATTTCCTATTTCCGTGATCTCAATGCAGACCAAGAGTACGCACTCCCGGTTCCTCGCTAACAATGGGCAACCGGCGCAATAGGAAGAAGAACGTCAAGCTTAAAGTGGGGTGTGTGTCTTGCGTTACCTTTCCGTTAACATCAATACTGCGTGATTCGAGCGTACTGCTGTAGATGTATATCTGCGAGATACTTGAGAAGTCTGTTCCCATGGAAATGCTCTTAAGAGAGTAATACTGGTTGAGTCTGTCTATCCAAGTAAGTTTGACGAATACAAAGCGGCACGTAAGTAACTATTACCGGAACTGGCGCACTCGGTTAACCCTCGCCCTGCTGCAGGCAACCGGAGATGCCCTAAAAGAGCAGTGTCTGTGCCTACTCCAGCAGGGAGAGGGTTAACTGGTCATGGCTCCCGTGGTACAAATAAAAGATGATGTGACTGCAAAAGAAGGCAATCAGGATGGATATGAAGAATTCACTTACCAATCCTGGTTCATGTTTGGCTTGAACTTTAACTCCATGTGTTTATTACAAATGATGAAGAATGCCAATATAGGACATGGACGCCCTAATTAGAGTGTGTATTAATTTTTAGCTGAGTGTGATACGATTCAGCTAATTTCAACTGATATAAGATACTCCGATACTTGTCTCAGTTACCCCTTTGGCTGAGTCGGTAGACCTTGGCTCAGTCGGTAGAGCGTTGTTAGTGCAATTCAATAGGGCTAGACATGACATTCTGTTTCACCTTTAGGATATTTGTCTATGGAAAAAAACGTACCGTAATAATACTGTAATGTATAGTCTTAACGTGTTGTTTCAACCCATGACATAGTTTAACGATATGGCAATGTATGTCATAGTAGTTGACATAATGTTTTGCGTTACCTTTGATTGAAAGAAAACAATGCTAAAAGTACTCTTCACCTGTAGCTCCATATCTAGGACAATCAGCAATCGAAACAATCAAATACTGTCCCAGTTGAAATTTGCCGAATGCATTTTAGATATGTATCTGTTATGAGATCAAAACTGTGTGATCAATAGTTTAGGTGGCCACAGAGTCAAATCGCAGACTATACAACATACATTTTTACAATATTCCGATGTGAACGAGTGATAGCATTACATCGACCTCTCGATATATCTGCCGTAGTCTTCTTTCGTGATCATAAATAACGTTGGAATTATCATCATTTAATGACCAGGTATTACGGGGCTGCCTCCCGGCTAATACGTAGGTGGTATTTCCTGTTACGCAAAACCGCTAAAACCATGTTCAGTATTAGTATGGCAGTTACTAGTAGACTATATGAATATGTATTTAGAGCCCTGGTACGCCATCTCCCTTGAGTTCAAGAGAACACTCTCGGAGCTACCTCCTGGCATTACGTAGGTGCAATACCGCTAAAACCATGATCAGTATTAGCATGGACGCAAATCATGAGAACGTGAAGGAAGCCACAAAGTACGAGTAAATATGCAAACATTCCCTCCACCTCCCACTGTCCCAGAGGACTCGCCGTCCGCGCACAGAACCATCTCGTTCTATTGACCCCCTGCCCGCCTCCGTCATGACCAGATCTCACGAAGCATTAATGTTCCACTCGGTGCCGCGCAAGATTCAATCATAGCCAAGGCGCGAGACGAATCCGGTCAGATATGGACATTATTCATGCAGCTTTCTCGTATGTCATGTTATATTACGCAATGGATTTATGTGGCTCGTGTAGCCTGGTCAATTCTCTGTAGAAGCACCTCTGTATGTCAACTCTCTAATGCAATGCCCGGTCCGTCTTCTCATGGGGATGCAAATGTCCCAGACACCGCAGACACAGCATCAGGTGGATTTGAACCGAGTTGATGGACGCGCGAGCAATGGTACTGGAAGCAATTCGGTTAGTTTAGAATTTGGCGAACGGGATGTGCCATTTGTCATCAGTATTATCATATTAATCCGCGGGTAACCGCAGAAAGGTGCACGAATCGATAGTGTTTGATATCCATTTCATATAACATTGCCCTCCTGGTGATAATTGAATTTCAATGTAAACGCATCTTTTCCTTTTTTGCCACCGATTCCTAGAAGCCGTGCTTCGACCTATTCTCCCGATGATATTCATTGATGTGTTGTGTAATGATAATGACATTCCTTTCAATTACAATACAACGGTTGGAACGAAACGTGGAGATTGGTCTTTTTCAGAACGTATACGAAAGAACATGGTCAAATACGCTTGACATGTATTGATGCTCGTTTTCTGATTTCAATTTCAATGTTGAATAGAATGGATAATGTAATGAATAAGGAAAGTGTTAATATTTGTTAACAGTGTTAATATAGTATTGTGTGTGGATGTTCATTGAAACCACCCATAGTTTACGACAGAAACAGTGTATTTCGTAACCCTGCCCATAATAAACTACAAGGTCTCGTCTAGAAGAGCATATCAGTTTCAGTGTATTTTACAACACTGATATCCTCTCTTCCAACACTGTCTAAAAAAAATTCAACGCTCTCGTCAAGTACAGAGTGTAATCAATATTGGTTTCTTTTGCAAACCTGTCGTAAATATTCTTAATGCACTCTTCTTTAAGAACATATAAAATATCAGCCTGTGTTGTAACCCTATCATTCATACTTGTTAATGCTCCTTTGTGGAAAAGCGTAAAACACAGTTCGGTTTTCGTCTAACCTTATAACTATTAAGATAAGTGCTATCTTGTTGCAGAACATACATGTAAAATCAGAGTATATTAAGTCAATGTTCTCTTCTTGTATGCCGTATTATCAGAGTCTTTATAGTAACCCAGTCAATAACAAGTACAATCCTTTTCTCTTTAGTTTAAACATATTTTATTCAAGATGAAATGGATAGGTTACAAGTTATTACAACTTAAATCAAAACCGCTCCATGTTGTTATCAGTGTCCCTTTGTAGAGCATATCAGTAGCCATCTTGCCTAGGCCACGTGACCTAACTCGAGAGACTCGTAAGGAGTCTCTGAAGCTCTGAGTTGTACTCTCCCCTGGGGGAGATGATCAGTAGTATATTTTTTTTACCACTATCCACAAAAAAAAACGCAGGAAATACCCGTTTTGATAAATGCTGCAACACTACCATGAATAAACGAAATTCTCTCTTCTTTCAGAACATATCAGTGTCCGTGTCGGTGTTGACTCTCAGCGCCATCTCTGTAGAGCGCTGGTACGCCATCTGCCACCCCCTTGCGTTCAAGAGCACGCTCTCTCGGGCGCGCAACATCATCGTCATTATTTGGGTCGTCGCCGCCGCCGTTGCGTTGCCTGAGCTGATTGTGGCAGAAGCTAGTCCGTACGATTGGTAAGTTCAGAGCAGCAGATACTGTATACTCCCAAGGGGGTTGAGAAGGCAACATAACGAGAGCACATTGATCCATTGACCGGGGTAATAATGTAGCGCTTTGAGTCTAAAACGAGCATGGATTTGGTATTGGGGGCATCTGAAGATTGTAATGTCAACCATTCAAGTAACAGACATGCAGTTTACCAATATGGATTCAATAATAAGATGCTTTACTAACTACAGGAAGTGCACAGTTGTATTTTAATTACTTCGTATGTTTTTATTTTTAATAAGTTTTTTTTACTTATATTAATTTTAATATTTTCAGGCCAGGTACCTTCAACTCGGTGTGGTTGACGAGTTGCAACCCGACGTGGGAAGGATGGAAACAGGCCATCTACCAGTTGATAATAGTCGTGGCCATGTATGTTATCCCCCTCGTTCTGATGACTCTCACCTACATCAACATCGCAATCGTCCTCTGGCGCAACGACATCCCCGGCCAGGCGGAAATGGGTCAGTAACGTCCGAGATCGTCATTAATTTCAGGACTTGTCAGTGCCGTCCGAGTTTGTACCATTGGCGTTGTCATTTGGTGGGTCGTATTGGTTAGTTGTTAATTAACCTGCGTAGCTCTGGGTCGGATCTCTTGAGTGCAAGGTTAGCTGGAGTTAGATTAGTTAGTGTTGAGCGTACAGGGATACGTACGGCCGCTATCAATGTGTGGAATAGAAGAGGCAGATTTGTGCGTATTTCGAAATGAAATATCATGGCAAGATGTTTCGATCTTTTGCTCGCTGCCAATTTATCTACTCATTGTACAAGTGCATACATATATAACATCCGATCACAAAGCATTAAACTCTCCCGTTTGGATTAAAACTACGGTAGCTTTAATTGGAGCACTATACAGGCCTACTTCAATAGTACGTACACGTTTACTAATCAAGAAGTATGTCGAGTAATTTATAGTCCTTGTCTTGTTATAATAGTCTATGTAGGCTATACTTGCAGCTGAAATAGGTGTCAATATTCTCAACAGCTTTTAGTGTAGAAATCTTATGATAATTAGACCTGTTTTTGAACCATCATACGTCTACATACCTACAGTTATAAGTATTTTGCAAGTACATGATACTATAAAATAATAAACATGCTACTACACGGGTGTAAACGTGTGTCTACGTGTGACTATACTTTTGTCGGATAATATTATGGTGTTTATTATGGCTACTAAGCCGTCTGTCTGTCTATGCACACGTTGTGTCTTCCACGTTTACTATGCTACATATCAGCGATAATTAAAGGTCTCGTACCTATATTGCTAATTATACGACGCGTGTAGTTTTACTTATTGCTACAGGTTCAGGCATATACCCACACATCCATAGTACCAAGACGTATAGTACGGAATCGCTTTTAAAACACATACCTTTATGTCTATTTAGCATCCGTCAATTGTTTAACATTAGGTAGGCAAAATTGTATGTGTTTCGAGGATGATACTGAATATCCATAAGTAACATAGGCCTGGATAAATGGGAGCAGGGCAATTGCCACCTAGGGAAATTACAATGCTTCCATTAACAATTGCCACCTCGACAATTGCCACTTTGGAAAATTGCCACCCGTACATTTGCCATCCTGGCATTTAACACCTGACGCATTAATCATGCCAGCATACACAGACAAGAACTCGGAGCATGATGAACATCCTGGTAAGTTGTTTGTTCTTCACTACAGAATACCAAGCGTCCATACCTTTAACGCAATTTATCGTGGTATTTTTATGGTGATGTCAACTTAGTGCCGAATTAGCATCACAGACGCGGTGTACGTATTGTTACGTTATCTATGGCTCATAAGCATCAAGATAACCCCCACTGATGGTTGCTAGATAAAATTAAAACCTTGACGGCGATACTATCTCAGAAAACACAGAGCTGCCATTTCCCACCTATAGTACATTAAGGTGTAAAGCACATGAACTTGTTACGCTGTCACATCGAATAGGCGTACGTCTGCTAGAGTTACGCTTGGTGCGTAGAACATCCAGCGATAGCGTTCAAGAAATAACGCTGGCACTAACCTTACTACGAGGTTAGTATGTTGGATTCCTAATGTGAATACTTGCTCTAGTTCAGTTAATCTATGTCACACCTTGTTCTCCCCAAAATACTCCTATTCCAAATATGCTCTAACATTTGAGCAAATTTAGATTTATATAGAACAAGATTTTATCGGCTCCTTTCATGTAGGTATACCAGTAATATCAATCAATATAATTTATATTTAAACTATTTACGTTCACCCTATGTGTCAATGGATAGACTATAGTTCAGTAAAGAATACATTTGGTAGTCAGTATTATTGATATTAGCTATATGATTGTTAATGTTTAAAGTTCGTATTATCTTTAAATTAGAACAAGGCTGGTAATTCGAATTTACGCAAAAAAATGCATTCCGTTCGAAGATTCATTATAACTCAGAAATGCATCGTGATTTCAAACAAATCTCTTACGGAAATGTGAAAGGAAGTAATAATATCGATCAGTATGCTAAAAGTATAGGACAATGTCAAGATTTGTCCTTATACTATTGAGAATATCGTAGTGCTCTCCAACATGTTCTTGTCCTAAAGTATGACCCACACTTCCTGGTTTGAAGGATAGATAACTTACGTCAATTAGGTTGTTGTTAACGTAGAACACATGCGTATGCTCATAAATAATAATTACATCTAGAAGCAAACCATGATCAATATACTCTAGTCAAAGAAAGAAAGAAAACATAATTGTTAATGATAAACCGCGCCATATCCACCCACTGATGCATGCTCATAGCGCTACATAGTAGAAGTAGTAGTAGTAGTAGTAGTAGTGGTGGTGGTGGTGGTAGTAGTAGTAGTAGTAGTAGTAGTAGTAGTAGTAGTAGTAGTAGTAGTGGTGTTGGTAGTAGAATAATGTAACTGCATTGCGTTATCAAAGCGTACGACGAAACGCCGAAAAACAATTATGGAAGGTATTGTTAAATAGCTAATTAAATTAGTGTTACTTCCCATGTATTTAGTACTTCTAACCCTATGATTGATTGTGTTAATTGGCTATTTTCATTGATGCCTAATTTAACGTACTTCCCCACATATTAATAAATCCAATGATCGACTATTATTAACAGCATTATATCTATGTTCAGTAGTATGTGAACTATATCTTATGTCCACTCCGTGCTAAGGGATCCAATGATCGACTGTACTATAGTAGCAGAACTTTCCATTGACTGTATTAAGTATTCCATTGATTTATATTCTTAATTCCGCTCCACATAACGACATTACGATAGAAAGTTTCAGTCACGTGTGCAGTGTATATTTACTTCCGTTCTACATAACTGAAGCCAATGATTAACTGCATTACTATAGCTATTTTCAGTGCCGTGTACGATGCGTATTACTTCCACACCGCATAAAGGGAGCCAATGATCGACAACTATGACTGATGTACTTTAACTACCCGCCATTCCAGCTGTGTCTGTTCTTACTTCCGCTCCACGCACCGGAAGCCAATCGACTGCAACGATTTTCAGTGACGTGTTCAATGTATATCTTACTTCCGCTCCACAGGCCGGAAGCCAATGATCGACGGCCGCGGGAAGAGCCAGGAAGACAAGCTACAATCCAGACGGAAAGCCGCCAAGATGCTCATAACTATCGTCATAGTGTTCGCCATCTGCTACCTGCCTGTACACCTCCTCAACATCTTGAGGTGAGGACAAGTAGACAAGGAGGAAACTGTTATAACACCGGTTGCATTAATTCCACTGAACACATATCTCTGGGTACCATGTCGCGAAGCTCTCATGTAACCACAATAAGACCATAGTTGCTCTCGTAAGTGCCCGGTCGCACGTAGGAGATCATTACGAAAGTCCTTCTGGTCTTGTAGTAGATATAGAGAATACTAAACGAGTGGCCGTTAGATACGATTTATCTTACAACGAGTTGTTTTCAATTTGTATATAACGAGCGAAAGCGAGTTAGATACGTTTGAAAACAACGAGTT
>JAUTBQ010112862.1:0-15673 GCA_032361185.1 Lepetodrilus ovalis | reverse complement strand
TTTTTCTCTTCATGATGTTCATCTTTTACTTCATGATTTTCTTCATGTTGTTGATGTTCATCTTTTTGTTCGTGATGCTCTTCGTGGTGTTCATCATGTTTTTTCTCTTCGTGATGTTCATCTTTTACTTCATGATTTTCTTCATGTTGTTGGTGTTCTTCTTTTTGTTCATGATGCTCTTCGTGGTGTTCATCATGTTTTTTCTCTTCATGATGTTCATCTTTTACTTCATGATTTTCTTCATGTTGTTGATGTTCATCTTTTTGTTCGTGATGTTCATCTGCTAGAGCTGTTGATGCTATTCCTGTTGCTGCTGCAGCTACAGTTCCTGTTAGTATAGTTTTAGTATCAACCTCATCTATATGATTTTGGGTCTCTTGTTTTTTAAGTTCTTCATTAGATTCTTCTATTTGTGGAGAGTGTTTTTCATCTTCTACTTCTGATGATTTTGACTCTTTAACCATCTCAACTAAAGTCTCTTGGGTAATTGTTTCTCTTATCATAACTATACGATTTTCTGCTGTATCTTCGATAAGCTTCTCTTCTTTGTGTATTTCCCTTGTAACTGTCTCTTTTGCTATAGTTACTTTTGGAAGTTCTTCATTTGATTCTTTCATATTACCATCCTTTTTGATTATGTTATACCCTTACCACCCATATAATGCCTTTGCCTCACGGTATGATAGCATAAATATTTTTAAAGTTAATTATATCTTATGAAATAAAACTAAAATACTCTTTCAATGCTTCATAATCTTCTCTTTTATCACTATAGACAAATCCGTAGTTAAAGCTTGTAGTTTTTACAGCTGTTACTAAACTGACACTGTCTCTAAAAACAGTTGGGTTAGTGTAGGCTTCTACTTTAACTTTTGGAGGTGTAAAGACGATAGATTTTGACATGACAACTTTGGCATCTTTGGCATACTCTCTACCTTCATTTATATCCTCTAAGTTATCGCAGACTATCACTACATGGTCATTTATATGTGCTTTTTGTATAAAAGTTTCTTCATCTATAAAGATAGGCATAAAGTGTTTGGTATAGTTTATACGATCTATAGAGTAGGGTAGTTTATGTATATCACTGATAGCCACAGCTCTTAAAAGATATGGTAGGTGAAAGGGAGCCATCTTTTTATGTTGGTAGACAAACTTTTCAACTCTAAAAGTTGATCGAAAGAGTGTATCTTCAACATTGTACCCTACGGCAGTTTTGTTGAAAGTTTTGATTTTAGGAAGTAAAGCTTTCATAAATGCTTCATCTTCTGACATAAAAATAGCTTTTTGTGAGTTTAAGATAAGCTCAAATGATTTTTGCCAATTGTTTGGTAGATACTCAATATCTTTTTTCTCTAATTGTATCATCTTAAAAAAAGAGAGTGTTTTGGGATTGACAAGATAAAAAAGTAAATCCTCATCGTTATGAACGATATAAGAGAGAAGTTTTAAAGCACTATCTTTGATAAAGTTAACCCGTATATGTGCAACATCATCGGTTAACTCCAAAGAGGCATGTTCGTCAAACATGACAGCAGAGGCACCGTTTTTGATAGCCTCTTTTATATCATCAAGGTTTGAGCCTATAAAAAGATCATCTTTGCTAACTTTTTTAGTATGTATAGTGGCTGAGTTTACTTCTGTTTTGGTGGTTGTGTTTGTTAAAACCCCTTCTGTTATATTAAGAAGTTTGGCTATGGTCATCTGTTTTCCTTTGTACTTAGTACTTTTGCAGTTACTGTTACTTTAGAAGTTTGTGCTTCAAAGGTATCATCTTTTTTTAATTTATCAAGTGCGATATGTTTTCCATCGATACTTAACTGGGCAAAGCCTATTTTATCTTTTTTACTTGGATTGTTGAGTTCATAAGCTTGTAAAAGGTTTGATAAAACACTTTGCTTTTGGTTTACTAGTTGTAGTGATGTACTCTTGTATCTTTGTAAGATACTTTTTATCTCATCTTTATAGAAGTTTATCTTGCTCTCATGTGAGTTTTGTTTGAAGAGCTCTTTTTGATGGTTCAAATCTCTGGTTTTATGTTCAAGTATCTTTATCATCGTAGCGTCATAAGTGTTTAAGATAGAATCTAGATACATGCGAATCTCATTGACATCTGGAAGAGCAAGTTCCATCGCAGCTGAGGGGGTAGGAGCTCTAAAGTCTGCTGTAAAGTCACTGATAAGAAAGTCTATCTCGTGACCTACTGCTGAGATGATTGGTGTTTTTGCTTTATATATCGCATCTGCTACACTCTCTTCGTTAAATGCCCATAAATCTTCCAAGCTTCCACCACCCCGACCTACGATGATGATGTCTGCTTTTAAGTTATCAGCTTTAGCTATATTTTGTGCTATCAATGGTGCAGCACTCTCTCCTTGGACGATAGTGTCTATGATGGTTAACTTTACCATCGCCCATCGTTTGTTTGCAATATTTAACATATCTTGAAGAGCTGCTGATGTTTGTGAAGTGACAAGCACGATATGTTTGGGAAACTTTGGCAACTCTTTTTTTATCTCTTTTTTAAAGTATCCCTTCTCTTCAAGCTTATTTTTTAACTGTTCATAAGCTAGTGCTAAAGCTCCACTTCCAGAAGGTTCCATCGTAGAACAGTTTATCTGATAACTTCCTCTTGGTGTATATAGGCTGATACCACCACCCACGATAACTTGCATGCCTTCTTCAACACGAAACTTCAATCGTTGGTTATTTCCTTTGAACATCACACATGAGATAGCTGAGTTTTTATCTTTGAGTGTAAAGTATAGATGTCCAGAACCATGATAGGTGACACGAGAGACTTCACCCTCTACCATTACTTGTATAAAGTGGCTCTCTAGTAGAGATTTTATCTGGTTGTTGAGTGTGGTTACAGATATAGGTGTCAAAGTTCTAACTCTTTTTGGGTAAAGACGATACCATCTTCATCACAGTATGCATACATGTTAGAAGATAGTATTACTCCTGCAAACTTTAACTCTATATCGTTCTTTCCTGCTGCTTTTTTCTTGCTTTTTTTTGGACAAGTTCCCAAAGCAAATAATCCAACATCTATCTGTTTTGTAGCTTCTATATCTCTAACATAACCATTGATGACGATAGCTTTCCATCCATTTTCATAAGCAAAGTTCATAAGGTTCTCGCCAACAACAGCACAATACTCTCCAGCGACATCGACAATTGCTATCTTGTTTGTTACTTTTGTTTTTAAAAGTGTTATCAAGTCGGTGTTATCTTCATCTAGTTTGATAGTGACTACTTTACCTTCACATTTTATAGCTTTTCCATAGTTTGTAAATAGTGGCTGTAAAACTTGTATATTTTCATAGTTATCACATATATCAGCAGTGTAAAAAGACATCATTTATCCTCAGTTATAGTTAACAATAGTATATCACAATGCAGTTTTAAGAACACTCTAGTGAATTAACTCATTTTTTATTATATTTTTTTATTTAATTATTTAAATATTTATAGATATTTTTTTCACTATTTTAGTTAGGTAAAATTTTTTTAAAAAAGGGAATAAAAGTTGCTCTATATTTTTTTGTATGGTGTACGATTTAGGTTTGTCTGAAAAATAATTGTTTAGGTTAAAAAATGAAGTACTTTTTTTTCGCAATATTTTTTCTATCTATGACATCTTTATATGCTAAAGGTGTTAAAGCTGGTACAGTTATAAAAAATAGTGCAAGTTTAACTTACTCTATGGCTGGTAAGGTAAGTAAAGTAGATAGCAATATTGTTGAAAGTTTTGTAGCACAAGTATTAGATGTAAAAATCTCATGGATGGATATAAGTCCAACGGTTGTAACACTAGGTGAAAAGAGAAAGGTTTTAACTTATAAAGTACTAAATAACGGTAATGGAAAAGATAGATATACACTTATAGCTGATGAACAGAGTTTTAAGTCTGATTTTATACTTAAGAGTAAAAAGGTATATCTGGATATAAATCAAAATTATCGTTTTGATAGTGAAGATAGGGTACGAAAAACAGTTACTTTAGAGGCTGATACCGAACAGTTAGTTTTTGTAGTTTCAAATATTGATGAAAAGTTAGATGTATCTAGTGGAAGTCAAAACTTTGTAAACCTAAGAGCTGTATCACGGATTGGAGGCTCTGGTTTTAGAGGACGAGTTTCTAGAAAAAAGGGTTTAAAAGGTGTTCAAGTTATAGATGGGCTTAGTGGTGGTATTGGTGAAGATGAAGGAAGTTATAAACTTCTGATTGCCAATGTTATCTTAAGTAAAAATGTTGTTGAAAAAGATGGTGTTATCACTGTTAATATTGATGTTACTGTAGGTGGCGAAGGTAGTGTAAAAGATGTAAAAATTTTAGATGAGATACCAAACGAGACACAATATGTTAAAAACTCATTGGTTCTTGATGGTGTTGTTAAAAGTGATCAAGATGATAGTGATGAGGGAAGATATAAACGAAAGTATAAAGATAGAAAAGCTCAAATAACTTTGAATTTGGGAGAACTTGATACTTCAAGTCATCATCAAATCAGTTATGAGTTAACAATAAGATGACAACAAAAAGTTCTATCTCGTAAGCGGTAAGCTTTAGTAGAGTGTGAATTAAATAGGGGCTTTGCTCCTATTTAAGATGACAATAAAAGGGGATACGACACGAAGTGTTGTGCTTTAGTAGAGTGTGAATTAAATAGGGGCTTTGCTCCTATTTAAGATGACAATAAAATAAAAAGGAGTTATAAATGAAAAAAGTTGTAGTAGTTGGTTTAACAGCATTGGTTTTAAGTACTATAGTGCAAGCAAAAGAAGAAGCAGTATCTTTAAGTACAAAATCATACAAAGAAGTGGTAACACTAGATGCTAGTGGTGCTAGAAAAGTAGTTTTACAAGAGGCTAAAAAAGTTGTTCCTGGGGATTTTGTAATATATAAAAATGCTATCTCAAACAAGAGTAAAAAAAGTGTTGACAACATGGTTTTAAACAATGCAATTCCAGAGCATACAGAGTATGTTGATGGAAGTGCAAAGTGTGAAAAAGATTGTGATATTTTATTTTCCATAGATGGTGGTAAAAAGTTTGCAAAAGCTGAAAACTTGATGATTGGTAGTGGAAATCAAAAAAGATTAGCTCTTGCTAAAGAGTATACAAATGTAAGATGGATATTAACATCAGCTCTTGATGCAAAATCAGTGACATCTGTAAGTTTTAAAACAAGGCTTCAATAGTTTTTGATTGGCTTGTGTTTTGCACTTATTTGGTGGGCTGGGGAGTTTACCAAATAAGTGCAAAAACACTTAAATTTTAATTTATTTTCATATAGGGGAAAAATATGTTTTTAAAAACAAAAAAATTGGTAGTGGCAACACTATTAATGGCAAGTGCAACAAGTGCATTTGCTGCAGGTACAGTCTCTGGAACAGATGTTGCAAATGATGCATCTTTAACTTTTACAGTAAATGGAGCAAAATCAACTGTGACGGATTCTGATACTTTCAAAGTGGATAACAAGGTGGATTTAGTTGTTTCAACGATAGATACACAAGTTGTTCCTGTTAGTCCAAATAAAACAAATGTTTTACTAAAGTTTAAAGTTAGAAATGATGGAAATACTGTGCAAGATTTTATTTTAACATCTATAGCAAATGGATCAGCATTTTCTGATGCAGACCTTGTATCGGATGATTATGATTTATCAAATGTACGGGTTTTTGTTGATTCAAATAAAAATGGAAAGTATGATGTTGATACAGATGTACAAACATATATCGATGAGTTAGCTCCTGATAAAGATATTACAGTATTTATCATAGCAGATGTTCCAGATGATGCAGTTAATGATAAGATAGCAGTATATAACCTTCAAGCACAAGTTGCTCAAGGTGGCACAGCTTCAACACAAGGTACTGTGATAGCCAATGATGATGCAGCTCAAGCTGATGATGCAGCAACTGTACAAATTGTATTTGCTGATGGTGCTGGAAGTGCTAGTGATACAGAACACAATGGTATCTTTGCGAGTGCAGATGCATGGAAAATTGTAACTGCTGATGTAACAGTGTCAAAAGACTCTATCGTAGTTAGTGATCCAGTCAATGGAACAACAAATCCAAAGAGAATTCCAGGTGCAGTGGTAAGGTATTGTTATATCGTGACAAATGCTGCTGGTGGTGCAGAAGCTTCTGGTGCATTGATAACAGATACTTTAGATCCTGCTATTTTAGATACTACAGGTAAAAATGTAGCAACTTATAGTGGAGCTGCTATATGTGATTGTAACAGTGCTGAAGCTGATATAGCAGGTGCAAATGGTGCAAATGGACAAGATCCATCTAATGGTGTGTTAAAAGTTGATTTTGATACGGTTGCTGGTGGTACGACTGAGTGTGCTTATGTTAGTGCAACTATAAAATAAAAAGTGTTTTAGGTTTAGATATTTATGCTTAATTTACTTCAAAGTGTTAGGGGTATTTTTGCCCCTGCCTTTGTTTTTTTTCTTTTAACTGCTTCTTTAGATGCTTTTTCATTTAAAGATATTGTATTTGGACCTGCAAAGGCTGATTTTGTTGTTGAAAAAGAGAAACAAGAGAGTAGTTCTAACTTTGTAAAAGTCAATGTTAAAGTTGATGAAAATATAAATCAAACACAACCAACACCTACACAACCTACTTTAGCATTTTACCGATATGATGCTAGTGCTGATGATTACTTTTTTATCAATGAAACTGATTATGAACCTAACGATGAAGTGAGTGGAAAGTTCAATCCAATGACTCCATTGTTACTAGAAAATGGTACAGTTTTAGATATATCTAAAAAAATTCCTGCCATAAAATGTCAGATATTTAGAAAAAATGAACCACTTATCATAATCTATAGGGAGCAAAACCTTACAGAGAGAAAAAGTGTAAAGTTAAAAATTACAACAGATAAAGATAAAGAGAAGATAAAACTCCACAGAAGTGAAAAAGATAGCCCTTTTTTTGTAGGCTATATCAACACCAAAACAACATGTCTGAAAAAATGTGATGGAAAACTCTTTGTCGAAAAGGGGACAGAAATAAAGGCTGTTATCCAAACAAAAGCTAATCGAAGCAGAGCTGTTGATGAGATAGTAGCCCTTGCTGGGATTGAACATGTGGTGTTTGAAACTAAAGCCAAGAAAAAAGAGCTAACAAAAGAGGCAAAAGTTTGGGTTGGCATAGAAGCTAGTAAAACAAAAGCAACTCTTGGTGAACATATAAAGTATCGTATTACTTTAGAAAACAGAGGAGATGTAGATGTAAAAGATGCTATGTTGGTTTCTCATCTCTCTGCTGGTTTAAAGTATCAAGACAATGAGCTTAAAAGGAAAATTTCTCTGTTAAAAGCTAAAGAAGAGAAAACTTTAGAGTTTATCGCAAATATAGATATAGATGCAAAAAAGTATGTGAAAAATAGTATCGAGCTTTTATATAATGGTAAAAAATCAAATAGTAGCACTGTTGTTGTCGCTATAAAAGATGATTTTACTAAAAACTCTACCATAGTAGGAGAGGTGAAACTACAAGGAGATAGTAACAGCTCTTTAGCTGGTATCAAGATATATCTTGAGAGTGGGAAGGTTTCTCTTACGGACAGATATGGAAAGTTTCACTTTGACAATATAAAACCTTCAACACATGTAGTAAGTATCGATGATGAGAGTTTGAGTGGAAAGTTTACTTTAACAGAGTGTACAACCAATGCAAGAGGCATGGGAAGTTTTAGTTCACACTTTGTAGATACTAGAAAATCCCATATCAAAAGGGTAAAATTTTGTCTTAAAGAGCATAAACTTGTCAAAGCTCTAAAAAGTTCACTCACTTTTAAAGCTCCTGATGAAGGGACAGAACGGATGCCTAACTATACTAGAGCAATTTTTAAAAAACAGCTCAAAGAGAACAGTTTCATCTGGCCAAAAGAGGGGTATGTCCCTCCTATGCCTTCAGTGAAAGTAGCCTTTTTACATGCAAGTAGTCAAAAGATGGAACTTTTTTTAAATGGTAAAAAAGTAGACATGTTAAACTATGATGGTTTTGTTAAAAGTAAAGATGGTAAAAAAACTATCAGCAAATATCGTGGTGTAGACATCATAGATGGTGATAATATACTAGAAGCTAGACTCTCAAATGGAAAAGTTATCAAAAGAGTGGTACATCTCTCAACAGCCCCTGTAAAAGCAAAGTTTTTAAAAGAAAAATCTACACTCATAGCCGATGGTAAAACCTCAGCCGTGATAGCTGTGAAACTTTTTGATAGTGCAGGTTATCATCTAAGAGAGGGCATGGTAGGGACTTTTAGTGTAGAAAAACCTTATCTATCACAAGAGAAACTAGATGCTTTATCTGAAAACCCTTTGGCTGTAGATAGTGGTAAAGATAGTTATGTTGTATCTCAAAATGGTATTGCTTACATACCGATACAAGCAACTAGTAGAAGTGGAGAGGTAAAGCTTCACTTTCCATTTCAAAATAAAAATGAATATATCAAAGCTTGGCTATCATCTAAAGCTAGAGATTGGTTTATCGTTGGATTTGCTGAGGGTAGTGTAGGGTATGAAGAGATAAAAAATACTCTTAAAAAAATAGATACAAAAGAGAGTGTTACAGATGGAAAACTCTCCTTTTTTGCTAAAGGAAAAGTTGCTACAGATACACTGTTAACAATCGCTTATGATAGTGGAAAAGAGACAGATTTAGGTATCGTAGAAGAGTTAGAGTCTATGCAAGAGTTTACTGTGTATGGTGATGGAAGTGTTGAAAAAAATGAAGCACCAAGTAGTAAAAAGCTTTATCTAAAGATTGAGAAAAAAGCTTTTTATGCTCTTTTTGGAGATTTTGATACAGCTTTAGATACTCATGAGTTATCAAGATACTCTCGCCGTTTAAATGGTATCAAATCAGAGTTTAATGGAGAGATGTTTGAGTATAGTGCCTTTGCAAGTCAGAGTAAAACTTCTTATAAGCGAGAGGAGTTGGAGGGTGATGGAACAAGTGGAGTTTATCGTTTGAAAAGTAAAAACATCGTGATAGGTTCTGAAAAAGTTACGATAGAGGTTCGTGATAGGTATCGAGATGAAATTATCTTAGATAGAAAACCTTTGAGTACTGTTTATGATTATAGTATTGACTATTTTGATGGAACACTTTACTTTAAAGAGCCGATACTTAAAAGAGATAGAGGGGGAAATCCTCAGTTTATCGTAGTGGAATATGAGAGCGAAGATAACTCTAAAAAGTCAAATATTTATGGTGGAAGAGGTGCTATCAAGTTTTTTGATGGATCTTTTGAACTTGGGTCGAGTATATTGGCAGAAGATAACTTGGATGATATAGATACACTATATGGTTTTGATGCGAAGATAAAAGCGACACAAAACTTAACTATTCATGCTGAGTATGCACAGAGCGATAGAGTAGAAAGTAACACTTCATCTGCTTATCTAGCAGAAATTTCACACCATAGTAAATATGCCCAAACAAAATTTTACTATAAAAATCAAGAGGCTGGTTTTGGCTTTTCGCAACAAAACTATGGACAGAGTGGTACAACAAAGTATGGACTAGATACAACGATAAACTACTTTCAAAACATAGCTATAAAACTCTCTGCTTATGGCGATGAAGCTCATGGAAGTGGTGATAGCAAACAAGTAGCCGAAGCGATAGCAACTTATCAAAAGAGAGGTTTTTTGACAAGTTTGGGTTATAGGTATGCTAAAGAAAAAGCAAAAGATGTAAACTCACAACTTATCTCTGCTATCTCAAAAAGCTTTTTTCATAATAAATTAAAACTCTCAGCAGCTTATGATTTTTCTTTGGATGGAAAATCAGATACTTTTTTAAATCGTACTTTTGCTGAAGCTTCTTACTTTATCAACCAATATGTAGAGATATTTGTAAATCATGAGATACTAGAGGGTAAAACCAAAAAGAGCCAGAGAAGCAGAGTAGGAGTAAAAGGAAGACCATGGAGTGGGGCTAGTGTAGAGAGTACAGTGATACAAGAGTTTAAAAATGACTCGCCTTCTCTTTTAGCCGACATGGGACTGCATCAATCTTATCAAGTAAACAAATCTTTATCGTTATCAGCTTCTATAGAAAAAGAACAGACTTTAGAGGGAGAGAGTAACAGTAGTGATGATTTTACAGCTTATTCAGTTGGAGTGAACTATAAAAAAGGCAAATGGGTTTACACAGCTAAAGGAGAGTTTAGAACTTCGTTAGATGAAGATAAGACAAACTTAGACTTAGGGGTTTATACAGAGGTCAATAAAGATTTAGGTTTGGCTTTTAAAACAGCTTTTAGGGATAGTAAAACAAGAGTAAACAATAGCCAAGAAGCAGAAGTTAAACTCTCCTTTGCTTATAGACCTGAGGGTAGTTTTCTAGTGATGAATAAACTAGAGTATCTCTATAGTAAAGATGAGTTAGCTGAGGTTTCAAAGATTATAGAAACCCTTCTTTTAGATATAAACCCTACGAAAAAGACAACTATATCGGCTCATTATGGTTTAAAACTTACAGAGGATTGGCTAGATGAAGATAAGTTTTCAAGTGTGATTGATACCGTTGGGATAAGTTTTATCTATGATTTGAGTAAAAGGTTAGAGCTTGGACTTGAGGGAAGTTTACTTCACTCTTATTCTACTAAAAGTTTTGATGAGAGTTTTGGAGGATATGTTGGGTATAATCTTTTCAAAAACGGTTGGATAGGGTTAGGTTATAACTTTACTGGATTTAAAGATGATGATTTTGCTTCACTTAGAAGAAGTAACCAAGGGGCATATCTAAGGTTTCGTCTAAAGTTTGACCAAGAGAGTTTAAAAGATACACTAGCCCTTTTTTAAAGGAGCAACATGAACTCAAAGTTTTTAGTTTTTCTACAGTTTTTAACGATTGGGATTATTATTTATCCTAAACAGTCTATTATACTTCTGCCTTTTTGGTGGATACTTTTACTTATCGCAACACTCACAGCTCTTTGGATATTTACCCATAACAAAGTTGGAAATTTTAATATTGTTCCTGAGATAAAAAAAGAGGCAAAACTTATCGTAACAGGACCTTATCGGTTTGTACGACATCCTATGTATAGTTCGTTGATACTTTTTATGCTTGGTGTGGTTTTGAGGCATTTTAACTGGGTAAATGTTGCAGCACTGTTTGTCATGAGTATGGCTGTTATGTTAAAGGCTTTTAAAGAGGAAAAACTTTGGCATACTAATGATAAAAGTTATCAAAAATATAAAAGTAAAACAAAGATGATAATCCCTTTTTTACTCTAAAAAGGTTATCATGAGTCAAGGAGATACCCATGACTAAACCAACACCAATAGACGAAGAGATAACACTTGATGCTAAAAAGTATATCATTAGTAGTACAGATGCCAAAGGTCTTATCACAGATGTAAATGACTACTTTGTAGAGATTTCAGGCTATAGTAAAGAGGAGCTTATCGGAAAGTCTCATAACCTTATCCGTCATCCTGATATGCCAAAAGTTGTTTTTAAACTTATGTGGGAGAGACTTAAAAGTGGACATGACATCTTGGCTTTGGTTAAAAACCTTGCAAAAGATGGTAGATACTACTGGATATTTACCACTTTTGAACCTGTTAAAAATGCAAATGGCGAAGTGACTGGTTATACAGCCCACCGAAAATCAGCCCCAAAACATACCATAGAGACTATCGCTGATATATATAAAAAGGTGTTAGCAGTTGAAAAACAAGATGGTTTAGAAAAAAGTGAGAAGTTTTTAAATGATTATCTAAAATCTTATGGAGAAGAGATAACCTTTGTTAATCTCATGGATGAAATATATAAGTTTTAAGCATAAAAAAAGGGGTTAGCTAAAAAAGCTAACCCCTCTAGTATAAGTTTTAAAACTTATGCAGAAACAGGAACTACAGAAACTTTGTTTCTATGTTTGTCTTTTTTCTTGAACTCAACATGTCCATCTACTAGTGCGAAGATTGTATGATCTTTACCAATACCTACATTTTCTCCAACATGAACTTTTGTTCCTCTTTGTCTGATGATGATGTTACCAGCTCTTACGAACTCTCCACCAAACTTTTTAACGCCTAATCGTTGACCTCTTGAGTCTCTATTATTCTGGGTACTACCTTGACCTTTCTTGTGTGCCATTATAATTTCCTTGTAAATTTTAATGCGAGATTATAGCACTATTGGCTTAAGTTTTCAATAGTTTTTAGTATAATTTGAGCAAATTTTACAGAATCGGAGTTTTTATGCAACTTTTTTTAGAAAAAGCAAAAGAGGCAAGTGCTGTTTGTGCGACTTTGGAGCCAAGTGTTAAAAATAATCTTTTATTGCAGATGGCAGATGCTTTAAAAGAAAATACCAAAACCATAGAAGAAGAGAACAAAAAAGATATGGAGTATGCCAAAGCCAACGATCTCTCACCAGCTTTGCAAGATAGACTTCTTTTAGATGAAAAACGGATACTTGCCATGGCTGATTCGATAGTGCAGATTGCAGGTTTAAAAGAGCCAGTTAACAGAGTTTTAGAGGGGTGGAAAGTTGAGAGTGGGTTAAACATCCAAAAGATAACAGTTCCGATAGGGGTCATAGGTATCATCTATGAAAGCCGACCAAATGTAACAAGCGATACAGCCGCACTTTGTTTTAAAAGCTCAAATGTCTGTGTCCTTAAAGGTGGAAAAGAAGCTCAAAACTCAAATGAGATAATAGCCAAAATCCTTCAAGATGTGTTGGTTAAAAATTCACTTCCAAAAGAGATGATATCGCTTCTTCCTGACTCTAGCCGTGAGGGTGTGAACTATCTTATAAAACAAGACAAATATGTAGACCTTATCATCCCTAGAGGAGGAGAGGGGCTTATCCGTCATGTGAGTGAAAACGCAACCGTTCCAGTTGTAAAACACGATAAAGGGCTATGCCATACCTATATAGATGAAGATGCAGACTTTGATAAAGCACTAAAAGTTTCACTCAATGCAAAGTGCAGACGAGTTGGTATCTGTGGTGCCATGGAGACGCTTTTGGTTCATGCGAGTGTAGCTTCTGAGATATTGCCACTTTTAAAGTCCGAATTTGACATACTTGATACAGAACTTAGAGGATGTGCAAAGACACAACAGATAATAGCAATAAAAAAGGCAAATGAAAAAGATTTTCAGACAGAGTATCTTGAAAATATCCTCTCTATAAAGATAGTAGATGATGTAAACGAAGCGATAAGCCATGTGACTAGGTACGGATCGGGGCACTCTGATGCTATCATCACAGAAAACTATGGAGTTGCTGAAGCGTTTTTAAACGGAGTTGACTAAGCGTGTGTCTATCTAAATGCCAGCACACAGTTTACAGATGGTGGTGAGTTTGGATTTGGTGCGGAGGTTGGGATAAGTACTAACAAACTTCACGCCAGAGGTCCCATGGGTATCAACGACTTAACAACTTATAAGTACAAAATCTATGGAAATGGAAACACAAGAGCTTGACTAAAACAGTCTTAGAGATAGAAAACCTCTCATTTGGGTACAAAGATAGTCCACTTCTTTATGATGACTTTTCACTAACTTTGAAAAAAGGGGAAGTTGTTTCGATAGTTGGAGCTAGTGGAAGTGGAAAAAGTACACTTTTTGAGTTGATAACAGGAAACTTAAAACCAAAGCATGGGAGTATCCAAAAAGGGAAAATTTCCCAAATCTTTCAAGACCCATATAGCTCTTTTCACCCTTCATACTCTATCATCTCACAGATAGAAGAGGTGGCTGATACTAAAAAGTTACTCTCTTATCTTGATAAACTAGACTTAGATAAAAAACTACTTGATAAAAAGCCACACGAGCTAAGTGGTGGGCAACTACAACGCTCTTCTATCCTTCGTGCTCTTTTGATGGAACCTGAACTCATCTTAGCCGATGAGCCAACTTCAGCGTTAGACAATGTAGTCCAACTTGATGTGATGAAACTTTTGATGAAGTTTCTTGATAGTGTTGGGATACTTCTCATAACGCATGATGATGACTTAGCCTCATGGGCAAGTGATAAGATAATCAAACTTCAATAATTTTACAACTAACACTTCGCTAACACTCCAGTAACTTTTAACTTACACAACTATTTTATACTTCTGCTGTGACAAATAAAAAACAAGGAGAAAATCATGAGTTTTATAGGAATGATTATTTTTATGGTTTTATTTGCTTTAGCAGGTGCTGTTAGATCTTTGTATCAAATAGCCGTGTATCAGTTAAAAGCGTACGCAAACAGTGCTAGAAGTAAAAGAACGATTCGTTATACAAACATTGCAGCAGCGTAGTTTTAAACTATTTGGATAGAAATTTTAAGATAAGGAGAATATTATGGGTTTTGTATTTTTAAGTATGATTGTATTGTTAGCCATGGCAGTTGCCACTATCGGCTTTGTTCGTGATTTTGTTATCCTCTTTTTTAAAGAGATGGATGAAAAAGCTCAAAGAAGACGAGCAGAGTATTATAAGAGGTTGGCTTCGATTTAAGGAGTAAACACAGGTTTAAATTAAACCTGTGTTATCACAAATTTAGCGACTTATAACCTATATCATAATACTATAACGACAAATTTTAAAAAAGGTTGTTTGTGCAAGCTAAAGTCTTTGAGTTTCTTCGCTCTAAACCTGATATAGATATCCTCATAGCAAAAGATGATAAAGAGGCAAAATTAGCTTCTGATTGTGCTGCTTATCTTGGACTTAACTCTTATGTTTTACCTGATTTTAGGGCTAGTTTTGGGGATGATTTGCGTCCTTTTCAAGAGGAGCTTTTTGAGTTAAACAACGCTCTTTTTTCTCACTTCCAAAATCCTAAAAAATCTCTGCTTATATCTCCGTTTCGTACACTTTTACATAAACTTCCACAACGTGAACTTTTTGATACTTTTGTTTTGGAGTTTGGTGATACTTTAGCTCTCTCTTCATTTAAAGATATGCTTCTTTATTGGGGGTATAGTTTTGTTGAGATTGTGGAACAAAAGGGTGAAGTCTCTTTTCGTGGTGACATCATAGATATATATCCGATAAACTTTGAAAATCCTATCCGTATATCGTTGTTTGATGATGAGATTGAGAGTATTCGTCGCTTTACTTGTGAGAGTCAAAAAAGCTCAAAAGAGGAGATAGAGAGTGTTACTATCATACCTGCTTTATATGCTTTAGATGAGAGTGGATATGAGAAGCTTTCTGATTGTGTAGAAACTTTAGAGAGTGATAGTTTTGAAAAGTCCGTTACCACACTTGGTTTTTGGTGTTTGGGGGAGATGGCTGAAGATTATCTGAGCAGATATAAGAGTATTTGCATATCAAACTTGGATGAGAGTATCGAGGATTATTTCTCTTTTTCAAAAGATGATGAGTTGGAAAAAAGGTTACTTTCCCTTCCCAAGATAGAAGAGCCTAAAGAGTATAAAGATATCGAAGTAGTAGATGCAAATGCCCTAGCAGGGTATCACAAAAACAAAAAGATAACGCTCATCGCCAGAAATGAAGGTTTAGCTAAACAGTCAGGGATAGATGCAGATATCAAAGTAAAACATCTTTGTAGCGATGTCATCTTAAACATACTAAGCGAAAAAGAGCTTATCATATCTCTAAACAAACCAATACGAAAAAAGAGACGAAAACGAAGCCAAATCGTTTTGG
>JAUTBQ010112751.1:0-15673 GCA_032361185.1 Lepetodrilus ovalis | reverse complement strand
GGATGTTGCGGGTTTCCTCCTGCCCTAAACTGACAAGTCGTGATGTTAGTGAAAGATTCTAGAAAGCGACTATAAAAACCCCATTACAAAAAAAATAATAATAATAATCTTGAACGACCCCTAAAATGTTTGTACCGGGTAAAAAATGATGTCAAATTTAAGTCACAATTTAGTTTTGAAGGTAATTTTTACTCTCTAATTTGTAAGCTGAAGGAAAACCCTGCATGTCAAGGTGGGAGGTAATCAACTTGAAAACCTGGCAACGTTAATTTATGTCACCACTAATTAACAACTAGTTTTAGTGATAACTCGTTTCCATGATTTGACAAACATGGTTGGCATGTTGTTGAGGATACCAGTAAACGCATGATTTCTAAACTATATATGTACCATCCAAGTCTTCATTGATCCTGAATTGGATGGTATAGGATCTGTAGGATGTTTACAACATTATCAACTTTGGTTCACAGCCGAATTTGTGGGATGGGACATTACAGAATATATTCAAAACCCTTTCCATTTTAGGTCTTGATTAATTAATATCGTCATGTATATGAAAGATTACCGCTGTGACGTAAAACAATAATCCACTCACTTACTGGTACTTAATTTAAAAATAAAAATCATTTGTAATTATTAACCCCAAAACCTGTGAACCTAGGTTCAAGAATTATTTCAGGCTATCTGAATTGTTCTTCAATTCTTTCGTTCTAATTCCTGCTTTTATTCAGAATGTTGAAATGGTTAACAAAATGTATTTCTATGTCCACGGCATTATCGGAATGTTTTACGATGTATGTATATTGTATATATTTTAACCAGTGTTCAAAATTACTGCTGGAAACTTACTGGCCCGAATAATGATACAAATAACAAATGTTTACAAAAAAAGACAAATTTCTACTGGCCCTTAGGATACCTTTAGCATTGGGAGAAATGGCCGGGCCAGCGGGCCAGCAGTAATTTCGAACATTAATTTTAACCCTGACTATAATGCTGAGGTGAGCATGGTTGGCTTTACTGAGTGTCTCTGCTTGGCTACTCTGTGACTAACACTGGTGTTTATTGGCAGAGCGCGGCAGACGCCCCGACGTCATACAGTAGATAATATCAGGTATCATCTTGACCAGCCTAGAGTTGCTTCACACTTCTTGTCAATAGCTGCAGCCGTACCATACATTACAGCCAGTCTGATGGTTAAAGCGATTTGGAGACAGTCTATATATTTTAATCAGTGTTTCATTAAGCGATTCAGAGACGGATCTAGTTATTTTATGCAGTGTTTCATAATTTCGGAGACAGTCTTATTATTTTATTCAGTGTTTCATAGTGCGATTCTGAGATGGTCTTATTATTTTATTCAGTGTTTGTTATAGCCTGTGCAGTGTTAGAAATTAAGAAAATAATAAATGGGTCAGTCTCCATGGGCCAATGTTACTGGCAGTCCAACAAATACAATAACATTGCAGATTTTCAAATGACCTCACAGATCCCCTCTTTAAATTTGGACACTGCTACACCTATTCCTGGTTGATGCAGTTTTTTTGTCGGAATAATAGCTCGACATATTTTAGACATAAGAAAAAAAAGAGAAGATTTTTATGGAAAACCTCAATTGTAAGTTTTACCTTTCAAAATATCCAAAATTCCATTGAGATTGCGAATTTGAAATTCAATTTGAAGTAGTTAAAAATTATTTTTTTTTAGCTTCAATCAGTGATTTGAATTAATTATTTTTCTTATTAGAAATCAGTACAAATTTAGTGTTGGTGCTGCTTCAAGTTAATTAATATGTATTTTTTTAAATTATTGTAATAGTGGGATGGAATTCTGTCAGTTGATTTCAAACAATCAGTGGTTAAAGTTAACTGGCGCAAAACCTTTTTAAGTATAGTTTTATGTTGAAGCTCAAATTGAATATTGGGATTTTTGAGCGAAAAACTTGAGTTGAGCATGAAATCGTACTCAAGAAAGTTTCGTAATGTTGTGGCCGTGAGCTTCCATCAGACTGGCTCAAATTGTTTCATCTGAAATTTTGGGATTTGGGCATGTTGGTGAAGGTGAACTTGGTTTTCCAGCATGTCAAGGTGAAGGTCATGACTTCCTACTTCCTGTGCATGTGCATCTTTGCTCATCATGGGTTGTGTTTGATTCGCAATCGAGGGTGGAGTGTGGGTGCATGAAAAGCAAATCTGATTGGTCAGTAAGAACTCAAACTGGTTTTACGAACGTGAGACAATTTGCTTTCCGTGCACCCACACTTCACCCTCAATTGCCAATCAAATACGACCATGGTTACCAAGAAGTAGTTTAAATGGTATATGGTTATCATGGTGATATGGTAATGGTGATGGTTGAGTATTTGGATATGTTTATTTTCTTTTGAAATTTATATACAAAGGTTTTATCTGGATTTTATATGTTGGATTTTGAATGTTTAAATCTGACCTTTGATTTGGTACATGCCAATGTTGCCAGTATCTACGGAACTGTCTTTAGAGCCGGTAGAAGGATTCAGACGATACTTTCAAGGTTGTATATACATGATTATTGTAAGAAAGATTTATCGAGGTATTAATATACAGTTCTCTGGGAAAGGATAGCACAGGGTTTGTGTATAAGCCCTAACAGTTCCCTGTCCGAGTTTACAATGCTGGAGAATTAGTTGTTATGTAGGCTGGAGAGATTGGCTGCATCATTTTGAAACTAGAGTTGTTGCCCTTGGGTCACGTGTATCAGTTATTGCAGGTTCTTGCCCCACTAGTAGCATACCACTGAAATGCGGTGGAACTGATGAAAAACTCTCCAAGTCATTCTCATGTGTGCACTATTGGTGCCAAGTATGACCTCATAGACTCCAGTTTGATGCCAAACATGACCTCATATATTTGAGCCTGATGCCAAACAATTGCAATTCTGTAATCTGAACCGTACCTTGGAAGTTTGCCTGTAATTTATAATTTATTTTCTTCTTTGCAAATGATTTAAGACTCTGACGACAATAAGCTTGCTAAAAATATACTTTTGTTGTCCCTAAAATAAGATCAGTTATATTTTCAAGATTTAGGAATTTGGGATGATTCAAATTGTTCAGTAAATATTTTATGTACCTCCTTTGCTGTAAGGTAATCAACTGATATTCAGTCTAAATATATAAGGATGGCGTAGTTCAAAGCATTGAAGATTTCCAAAGGAAAACGTAAAATTGACATTTCTGAGATGATTTTGAGATAAAATCTGTGAAAGTGAAGACAGGTTCATGACCCTCTCCCCCTCCCTCCCTGAACCTCCTCTCTCCGACCCTCCCAGTTTTACATACAGCCCTGTCTGAGGGATCCTCCGTTAGGCCTGGATGACTCACCATCCTCTAGATAACCTGAGAGTGATGGGAACATTGAGAACACACCAGTCTGCTCTTAGTAGCTTCCCTCATTACAGAACACACCTGCATAGCTACAACTGGGAGTTAAAAAGCACTCACTTTGAAAAGCTGCTTATTTCACAGTGTAGTGGAGTAAGCTATTTTTGACAAGTCCATTATTTTTCAGTTTTGAGGGCCAGGAAGTAAATTAATACAAGATATTGTTCTAGCGGTAATTTTAGTACCTTTGATAGTTGGCAAGCGTTTTGGGATTTTTCGTGTTTTAACAGGTGTTCAGAAATGAGATAGGAGAAATTTTCATTGGTTCTTGAGGTTTGAAAGCGATCCTGCTTGGTTTGTTGTAGAGTACTGCGTATGAATGTGGGGTTTTTCTTTTTAACGTTGGAATTTGGTGCTAGGTTTTATGTGAATGGAGAGATATGGTGGGTCTGCAGGGAGGTTGTTCTCGTGGATATGTAGATAAATATCTGGGAATATTCTGGAGTTTTACAACATTTTTGTAGGTGAGTGAAGTGATCAACAATCTGATAAGCTGTCGGGTTTGCGATTCGAGAAGTTGTCAGTGGTTTGTTGGAACTCTCAAATTGACCTTGTCTTGTTTTCTGCTTATGAAAGAGATGGTATGAGGTAGCTTATCTTTGTTCTGCTTCATGCTTTTATATATACAGCAGATAAATTCTTGCTTTTTGTTGCGATTAGACAAATGTATCATTGGCTATTATGATCTGTTACTCGAGCTATAATAGTTAGCATTCAGGAATGGATATTTTATGCAAATATTTTATTATAATTACTCTGATTTGGTGAATTTGGCTTGAGCATGTTGATTGACAGCTATTTTCTGGTCTGTTGAATGAAAACTTTTCTATGATTCTCTGGTGAAAGGCACACAGTAATGATTCTCTGGTGAAAAGGCATGCAGTCATGGTTTGTTGACATATTTAACGGCCAAATGCATTTTCCTGAAAGTTTGTACATTTGATTTGTCTGCACAAGTATATTGGGCAACAATTTACTTTTTTTACCCGCATGTGGATGTTCCATTGATTTTTAATATTTTAATATTTTAATATTTGTATATTTTTATAATATAATATACCGGTATGAAAATTTTCAAAGTCAATGGGACATGCAGAAAATGTAGCTTGTTGCCCAAATATACTTGTATAGACAAATCATATCTACATACTTCCAAGTAAATGTGTTTGACCATGAAATATGTCAACAAACCATGATTGTCTGCCTTTAACCTTCTCCCTGCTGCATTACGGTAAGCACAAAGCTCTTTCAGGCATCTCCGGTTGCCTCCAGCATGGAGAAGGTTAAAGAAATGCAATTTTGACATTATACAGGCCAGAAAATAAACACATCAGTCTTCATTTTAACATAGAATGTTAACTAACTTTTACTAACTTTTCTTCCTTGACTATTTTTCCTCCTCAGAAGCAAGCCTTTGGACCTTTTTTGTTGTTGTGGCTTTTGACAACTTTTTGTTTGCATGCCGAAACTTTTCTTTATTTCAGCTATGGCTACCCAGCCTCGTTGCATGACGAGTACTATGGGGGCGTGTACGATTACGGTAGTTATAACAACCAAAACTACTACAACTCAGATTATGGCTACTATGGGTATGTCATAGACAGCGTAGTCCAGCATGCTTTCCTGGGTTTGATTCCCATTTGTTTCTTGCTTGGTGTGTGTAATCATTGCGAGGTGGTGGTGGTCATCGTCATTGTCATTGTCATCGTCATCATTGTAATTTTTGTCATTGTTATCATCATTGATGTCATCACTAATTTTAGTCACAAATACCTCAATTTTCAATGCATAAATGCATTAAAATATGTGTGTCCCCATTAATTTTACGGATGTGTAATAATTAGTAGT
Source organism: Lepetodrilus ovalis (assembly GCA_032361185.1). NCBI lineage: Eukaryota > Metazoa > Mollusca > Gastropoda > Lepetellida > Lepetodrilidae > Lepetodrilus > Lepetodrilus ovalis. Next base: position 10,404 of record JAUTBQ010112751.1, on the reverse strand, counting down.
GAGAGCAATGACATTTGTAATACATGAATATACTAAAATCTTATATGTGTGTTAATTATCATGCGCATTTTTTAAGACTATGTAATTAACATTGCATTCCAGTCTATGCGAAAAAAAATCCCCACTGCGACGTAAAACAATAAATCACTAATAACTCACATATACAGTGTATAAGGTCTATGTGATGAAGATTGTATTCCGGTCTATGTTAATAATTTCCCACGTAAATGAAGTCTACATGACAAATATCAACTTCATGGCTGTTTTTCATATTGACGAAATCTAGGCAGAGTGCTAAATTTATCTAACGTTGAAAAGTGATGAAAAGTTTTACAACCAGTTTGATAGCACGTATTGCATCCAATTCAGCCATTATGTAAACCTAGCTGTGATTGGTTTGTTGACGCAATAAGTCATTCGGACTGATTTGAATTTTCCATTCAGAAACTCTCATCTCGAGATTATTGCCATCTTGTAAAGTCGCGTGTCAGTCATGTACTTTCTACTGTTCGTCTTCTAAACTTTGGTGATTTTATATTTATAAATAGTATCTTTCTACCTCCCTCTTCACAGCTCTGTCTATCTGTCTCTATTTTTCTCTCTATCCCCTTTTCTCTCTCCTCTCTATCTCTCCCCTCTCTCTCTCACTCTCTCTCTCTCTCTCTCTCTCTCTCTCTCTCTCTCTCTCTCTCTCTCTCTCTCTCTCTCTCTCTCTCTCTCTCTCAAAATTACTGTTCATTAAAGTATGTCCATCTATTTCTCGTTTTCACATTCAATATTTTTATCTCTATTCCTCTTGCCTTTCCTCTCCTTTCCCCTATGCCTCGTATCTATCTATCTATCTATCTATCTATCTATCTATCTATCTATCTATCTATCTATCGATCTATCTCAAAAGTATCCTGTTCAAAGAAATGTTGTACTGTATATGTTATTCCATATACATATTGTGACACACTGTTATAGTCAGTATATATGTTGTACTATATTTATAGTTGGGTCACTGGTGTTCATTGCACAATATATTAACTAGGAGTCTGTAGCCACGCAATGTACAGTACACAATACACATAGATGGTATCATCGCAAATGGGTGAAAGATTCCCGCAGTAACGAACGTTAAACTCCATAATCACTCACATAGATGGCAACTTGTATATTTATTAACCTACTTCCTGCTGGTATAGTGGTTAGAGTGTCGGCCAAGACGTCAGAGGTTCGAGTCCTGACAATTCGTATGACCATGTCTACTTCCTGTTGGCATAGTGGTTAGAGTGTTAAGACCAGAGAGTTAAGACTGGCTTGGCTTATCAATGTGTATTGGTAATCAGGGCATCTTCAGTTGCCCACAGCAGGAAGTAGGTTAAATAGGATATATTGCCACTCCAGACCACTGTGGTCTGATCTAGACCGTAAGCACTAGTGGAACATACCATTGTAACTGTAGACATGTTCAAGGCAGTATGTCTTGATAAGTGTTTGTTTCCTTATTATATTGTGATGTAAAACAATATCTCACTCATTATAATTTTATATTATACCCAAGTAATCATAATAATAGTTTCTAATATTCGTGTATTTTTCTGAGATATTCAGAAATGGGCATAAATGACGCATATCGCACAGTAACTGCAGTCGTTGCATTTGGGTGAAAGATTCCTGCTGCAACGTAAAGTAATAAATCGCTCATGATAACTAGGATTCGTGCTTAAAATGAATTGCAATCATGTTTGCTTTTATTTGGACTTTTAAATTTTTACAACTTATTTTACTATTACATATTGTTTTTCCATTTTCAGGCTTTTAAACATTTATTTAATTAATTTATATTTTTATTATTATTATATTTTTCTAACACTTTGCCCTCATTCCAGGAAGCAGGCAATATCGTCATCGTCGTCGACCTTCAAGGACGAGAAGAAACTGCACAACAACGCGCAGTACCGACGTACGACCTCTGACACGGCTGCTCGGAGGCTTCAGGCTAATCACAACACCAACTCCAACGTGGAAAATCTCAACTACATCAACAGGAAGTCAGTAGATGCACATCTTCTAAACCTAATAACATTTACAGTGTCCCCTCGATATAACATGGTTTGATACACCGCGGATTCGAATATAAGGCGGGGGTCAGATGTGGATCCCATTTTTATTTTTGTTATTTACCTGTACTATTGTACAAGGCGGGTACTATAAGATGTCATGGACCCCAACTTCGAGGGCACACTGTAATTATTTTTAACAATTTAATTCAGGTCATATTTTTTACAGGGAATTTATAGTCTCAGAAGGTGAAAGTCAATCTGTTTTATGTAACTTACTTTAATTTAATTTTATTTATATGAAAGGAGCTGTTGAAATATTAGCCACTCGAGATAAAAATTCATGGTTAAAGTTATTCCTCCACAAAATAAGATACCAATGGAGGGGTCGTGGGGACCCTTGTCTTAGTATACCAGAAAGGCACTACCTACCAAAATTGGCACTAATTCTCGAGCCTAATCTAAAATTGGCACTAATTATCAAGCCATGTAGCTAAAATTGTCAATACTTGTATCATGAGGACTAGTTAATCGTTTTATTTTAGCTTTTTAATTTTATTTTTAACCGGTGAATAACCGTAATTCCATTGTCTTTCTTTCCAACAGTACTAATTGCCATCATTACAAGAACTCATTCTCTAAAGTTAATTGTCTCTGCCGAAAATAACCGTAATTTCTATTGTCTTTACTTCCAGCGGCGTGGACGAAAACGTGAACTCTCGTGGTACCACGCCCATCGCGTCGCCCATCCCCAGCCCGTCAGGCTCGCAGAATTCCATCCCCTCCAGCCCCTCCTCGGCACCCGTGTCCAGCATCCCCTCGATCTCTCGGGTCCGGGAGTCGGCTGGAGACCGGTCCTCCCCCCATCACAGTCCCGTGGTCCGGCGAGCGAAGGCCGGGGAGCGGGCCACCGGGATCTCCAGTCCTGCTCCGAGTCGAGGGACGGCACGCGGCGGATCCACGGCCGGGTCCAGGATACAGGGCACCACGAGGAGGAACCATAACACGGGCGTGAGTCCACAAAACTTTTTATTTAATTTTGTCGTCGCAGATACCATCATTACTCTAATAATTCGAACCATCATTCATTCATTGCTCTTCAAATCACAACTATATGACACCAATTTATTAATTCTTTTTTTCCATTTATTTTTTTCAATGTCTTGTCTGATCACGCTTGAACACATTTTCATTTTGTGAGTAGACGTGCACATATCACTTTTTAATTCATTTCGAAAACCTTTTCCCTGCTGAATTAACAAGAATCGCTGATCAGTTTTCATCAGTGCTTGCCTTCAGTGCGAATGTTGCCACCCCATACAAAACTATCATATCTCATTTAGTTAAAATCACTGATCAGTATGGCATTCATGCTTGCATCCAGCGAGGAGAAGGTTAAAATTTATTAATCAAGTGTACATAGAAAATAGCTAACACAGAGTTTACCTGGTCCCGAGATTACGAAACTTTCCTGAGTATGATTTCATGCTCAACTTGGGGTTTTGTTCATAAATCCCCATATAAATTTTGAGCTTGAGCATGAAATCGTACTCAAGTTTCGTAATCTCGGGGCCTGGATCGTCGCATGTGGGTGAAACATTCCCGCTGCGATGTTAATCACCAAATCACTCACTTTTGCTTGAGTCTAGTCACAGCAATTTTCTGCAGATCTGCGGAAATCGGCTAATTTATTTTTACTGAACGCAGATTGGGGGCTCCAACCCGGAATTATTTTCCACTGAAATCACAAACGTCTTATAGTCTGGCAGGGAGAGGGTTTATTTTAATTTTATTTTTATTCATTTTTTTATTTTCATTAATCTTGAGTACACACGCATTCACTGACCCAGGCTAGCTGGATTTATCTGCTGTCTCACACTTCTACCATCTGTCTGTCTTCTCTCACTCGCGGGGCCCCGGTTGACAGGAGGAGGAGTTCAAGCAGAAGCACCAGGCCATGAAGAACCAGCACTCTCAGGAGTCGAGCATTCTCCGCAGGAAGCTGGAGGACTCCAAGCTGAAGACCATCCAGAAGGACGCGGTGCACAGCTACGTCAACAAGGCCTCCGCCACCGCACGCTCGGTACACAGTCTCAATCTCACACTCCGTCTCAGTCACAGTCTCAATCTCACAATCAGTCTCAGTTCACAGTCTCAATCTCGCATTCAGTCTCAGTCACAGTCTCAGTCTCTGTCTTTGTTTGATGCATCGTGATGTCGAGGGGTGTGTGGGGTAGATGGGAGCGGGGAATAGGTTGAAAAGATTTTGCAGTCTTGCTAGTTGCATCGTGATGTCAGGGTGTGCATTTTTGGTATGGGTGGGAACTTGGGAGTAGGGAGAAGGGTTGAGATACCTTGCAGTCTCATCGTGACCTCTCGGTCTGGGTGGTGGAGAGTAGGTTGGACGGACCTCACAGTCTCGCTAGGTGCATCATATCTGGGTGTGCATGGTCTGTGTGGGAGTGAAAAGAGTAGGTTGGAGAAATCTCAGTCTCGCTAGATCTAGAGTGACGTTCATGTGTGCATGGTCTTGGTGTGAGTTTGAGTAGGTTGTTGAGACCTCACAGTCTCGCTAGATCCAGCGTGGTGTGCTTGGTCTGTGTGAGAGTGGGGATGGGTTGCTGAGACCGCAAAAAGACCTCACAGTCTCGCTAGATCCAGTGTGGTGTGCATGGCTTGGGTGAGAGTGGGTAGTAGATTGGAGAAATCTCGGAGGCCTCAGAGTCTCGCTAGATGCATCATGATGTCTGGGTGGGAGCGGGGAGTTGTTTGAAGAGACCTCTCAGTCTCACTAGAAGTACAGTGACCCCTCGATATAAAGCTGTTCGATACAGAGCGGATTCGGATATAAGGCTGGGTCAGATGTGGATCCCATTTTTACTTTTGTTATTTACTTGTAGTATCCTATAAGCATGATAAGGCTGGTATGTCATGGACCCCCAAATTCAGCGTTATATCGAGGGGACACTGTACCGTGTCCCCTCAATATTACGCTGATGTTGGGGTCCATGATATATACCCCCCGCACCTTATAGCACCCGCCTTATACGATATTACAGGGAAATAACGAAAATAAAAATGGGATCCATGTTTGACCCCGCCTTGTATCCGAATCCACTGTGTGTTGGACAGTGTTATATTGAGGGGGCACTGTAATAAGTAATACACTGTAATTAAAGCCGTTAGCAGATTATATATAAAACTCAGTGAGACAGCTCTCTGTGCCATTTTGGCGGGCTGAAATCAGTGTTCTAACATGTCTAAAGTACATGTATTTCTGTGCACAATTTCACAAGATGATTTCCTAAAATTCAAACATTATGCATATAGGTGAGTAGAACACTAGCAAGGAGTCATTAAGTAAGGATATGCAACATCAAATATCTAGCAGTCGTCAAAGCTTGCCAAGCATTTTTCAGTCAGTTACATGCTTAAATAATTACCACTAGAAAATACGTATACATTTATATAATAAAAATATAAAAAATTCAATCTTGTCCGACATTAATTTATGTAAGCAATTAATATATTTAATAATTAAATCCTGTAACTTTTTCAAATCTTGTCAGGAATGTGTTTCTACGACACAAAATCCGCCCTCATTCCAAGTTGAATCTCATTTTGCTATGAAGATGAAAGAATGAACAAAAGAATATTCGACTAATGTTAGAAAACAAATTGTCATTATCACCTTACCATCACGTGGTACATGTACACAAAGAGGATGAGATCTGCGATGGTCATTTCCAGTCCTTCAGAGTACAGATGTATCATGTGAACGTCCTTGTACGTCAAACTTTGAATACCTCTGATCAAGTCATCAACAGAGTTGTCTACCTTCACATCATCTTCAGAGTGATCTCCCATTGAAATTTGTGAATTATCTCCCTTGATACAAATATCGGAATGATTTGTCGCGTGGCTAACATCGTCACTAGACTGAGTTTTACTATTTGTTGGTATTTCGTCTCTTGCATTTCTTGACAATCTGAATTTCCTATTCCCATGTGGAAACTTTTTCTCTCTTTCTAACACAAAACCGGCCTTCTTTCTACGGCACTGTTCCAGGACATATGCTCTCCCTTCCTCAGTTTCAAACTCTTCCTTCAAGTCTTTCAGTATCTCCCTCCGTAGTTTGTCATCGTTGTGAATCGTTGGTGGTTTCAGAAAATGGGCTTCAAGTTTCAACAGATCTTGAGGCAATTCAACATCTTCTTGGTGGTTAGTGTTGAGAATGGATCTAAAATGGCAAATAAATATGTTAAATTTCATGAATAGTTTCCCTCTGTTGTACTTGTGTAGGTCTATAACATTGAACTTATAACAACGTAGGAATATCATACCTGAGCTTACAAATAAGTTGTGTTAAACTTTGGTTCAGTTCTACCTCACATAGTTTCGTCCAACCAGATACCTGAAAGCCATAAAAGGTTCAATGATACTCGGATATCAACGTTTTCGGTACACATTGTACAATATTTATTTACATGAAATATACATGTATTTTACTAATTATCCATAGATATTGTTGGTTGATTTGAGGTTTAAAGTCACTTTCTAGATTCTTTCACTAATATCATGACTTGCATGCATATGTACTGCTTGACTAGTCTGGATTTCCACCAGTTTTTATAGTGCTAGTTCACTTAGAATATCACGCTGCAGATAGAACAATGATACCCCACTCAGACACAGTATACTGACTCCGAGCTGGCAATTCCTTGCTTTACCCCTTTAATGCTGAGCGCCAAGCAGGGAAACAACAAGTACCCTTTTTTAACGTCTTTTGGTATGACGTGACTGGGGTCATCGAACCAGCAACCTTCTGCACTCCGGACCGGCGCTCTAACCATTACGGCACGAAGCTGGCTCGAGAAAAACATCCTAGCTAAAAGTTAAACTGGAATTTTCTTTCCTGATTATTATTCTAATCGGTAACATCAGGTCAATTAAGGATAACATTATATTAACCGTATTTCTTCAAACATCCATAATCAATTACTATTTATTCCAAGAATTGAGAAATTGTACCTATTTACTCTAAAATAACATGTGTGCTATCAAATTGATAAATATTAAAAAAACAAAAAGGCATACTTGAGGATAACTTGAATTGAATACAAGAACTAGTTAAGAGTGAGTGATAATGGAGTTTAACGTCGCTGCGGGAATCTTTCACCCATTTGCGATAAAACTAGTTAAGAAAATCATATGCTATCCAACTCTCAGACAACGATTCAGTTAACACAATATTTTGTATGGAAGCATGACTTCTACAATCCAGACAGGCTATTGTACTAACCCTTTTGTAGTTTTCTACGATAAAATATGTCTAAACTGACTCTATATCAATGCTGATAGCACAAAACTGTTTCATACAAATCATAACTGCACCCAAACTGGAACAGTATTCAACTCAGGATGCAATGAAGGAGTCGTTATCCCAAACACAGAAAGGAAGCGGAAAAAAAATCAATGGAAGATGAATAAAAACAGTTCTCGTAGGAGTAATTCCAGATGGAACATGTTGTATTGACAGCAGCATCACTCAAAAGTAAGTGGATGAGACTTTCGACATTTTTATACGCAGTTGTCAAAACTGTCTGTAAACACACGTGGATTCTCAGCGGGATTGTTTAAACCACAACGCACTTTATCTCTTCGGAGGTTAAATTACACTGTGGCAAAAAACACTGGCAGGAAAACAATGCAGAGGCAGTGGATATAATTAGTAATTTGATATATCCACTTCCACAAACTTCCTGTTGCACACTGTGCAGATTGACATGCCATCTTGTTTGTGCCCTCTGCGAGCAGCAGGGAGATAGCAGCACTGTATCGTTGCATTATTAATAATATGACAGAACAGCACTGCACCATTGCATTAACGATAATATGAGCAACATACATTAAAAGAAATGGACAAAACATCAATTGTATCATTACATTATTGATAATAGGTCTTGAAAACATGTACAACAGAAATAGGGGCCAGAACAACCCTGTATTAGGTTTTGGATATGAAAAGGGGACGAACTTGAACAGCACTGTGTTATTGGTAAAGGGGCCTTGAAGACATTCCCTTCTGTGGGAACATGGGACTGCTGAACAGTACTGCATCATTGCGCCATAAACAATAGGCCTTGAAGACCTGTCCTTCTGTAGGAACATAGGACCCAAGCTGAGCGGCACTGCATCATTGTGCCATAAACAATAGGCCTTGAAGACCTGTCCTTCTGTCGGAACATAGGACCCAAGCTGAGCGGCACTGCATCATTGCGCCATAAACAATAGCCCTTGAAGACCTGTCCTTCTGTAGGAACATAGGACCAAAACTGAGCGGCACTGCATCATTAACAATAAATACCTTGAAGACAATATGCCTGTTTCATAATCATTGCCTGATTGCTAATAGGCCTTGAGGATGTACCCTCCAATAGGAGATAGGCCTTGAATATGTGCCCTCCAATAGTAGATAGGCCTTGAAGATGTGCCCTCCAATAGGAGATAGGCCTTGAACATGTGCCCTCCAATAGTAGATAGGCCTTGAAGATGTGCCCTCCAATAGTAGATAGGCCTTGAATATGTGCCCTCCAATAGTAGATAGCCCTTGAATATGTGCCCTCCAATAGTAGATAGGCCTTGAAGATGTGCCCTCCAATAGTAGATAGGCCTTGAAGATGTGCCCTCCAATAGGAAGTAGACCTTGAACATGTGCCCTACAATAGGAGATGGGCCTTGGTGATGTGCCCTCCAATAGGAGATGTGTTTTGAAGATGTATGAAGAAGAGTACTGAACCACTGCAGTGACATGTCAATACTGGGACACGACCACCTGCTGGCCCAGACTAGTAGGACCACGTAACATCACACATTGTTACAATTGCACCACTGATAATAAGCCTTGAAGACCTCTCCAGCCATAGAAAATGACAACTCTTGAGACGTTCATTATAAACGATGACACTTGATCACGTCTAACCAATATTCAGTCTAGGTTGTAAGTATGTATATGCTATGAATTCCATCAATTAACATGTAGGTATGGCAATCCTGTAGGTTGGGTGTGAATAAAATCAAAAGTTTCACTTCTGATTGAATTCGAGACCTATATGGACAAAAACTTTCCAATGTCACATTTTCTTAGAGAATCCTTAATAATGCTATTTTTTTAGGGTGTAGTAACCAGAGATGACCTAAAAAGAAGAATGATGGGGACTGATCGAACTGGACAAAAGATTAAATACAGTGATATCTTTGAAATCTCATTTTGTTGGAAGCATGGTCGCCTATTACATATCCATCAAATGTTTTTTGATAAGGAAGCGGTCAGATCCATTTGAAAAATATAATTTCTATTCTGGCTCCCAAAAGGTAGAAACTTTAACCATATGACATCATAAACCATCATTTATATAATCTTCAATCAGCAATAATAAAATGGATGCCAATTCAATCGACTTTAATATTTCCAGATGGTCTCTTGGGGTTTCAACTGTCATGAGGCGAAAAATGACCTGGCAGCAAGATTAAGACACATTTCTTAAAGTACAATTTATGCTCAATTCAAAGATTTGTTCACATATTTCTATATAAAATTTGAGCTTGAGCAGGAAATCGTACTAAAAAATTGTCAATCTCAGGGTTTGGGTACTCTTTCATGAAGCTCTTACATCTACTACGACATTACAAGGGATATAGCAATAATATGTATAGCAACAACGATTACTTACAAGAGGGATCTTAATGGTCACATAGTAGATTCAAGAACTTCATGAAAGAATGCACACCCAGGTTGGAGTAGGATATTATGTCAGCTACGTACCTTTTCCAGTGGTTTTTATTTTGGGGTCGAAGATGACGAAATCTGGCCGGAGTTTGCTGGCTCTCTTTCCCTTGAGCAGTGGCACCAGACCACCGAGGTACTCCAGGTACAGCGTGTAATGGCCGCCAGACGTCTCATCGCCGTGGCGAATCATCGTGCAGAACAGCCGCTCGTTGCCTGGAGGTGGCGTGCTTACGAACTCTCGCAGTTTGAACGGGTCTGGGGTGTAGCTCTGTGAGAATATAGGTGAGATGGACTTAGTTTGGGTGGGGGTCAAGTGAGACTGAGAGTCTTGCATCAGGGATACTGTGTGACATATGAGTATGAATGGCAATTTATGCTTAGTTTGGGAACAATATTTGCATCAAGTGTGTTTGGGGGGAAAACCCACAAGTCATGACTCTCCTGTGCATGACCCAAGGGAGATAATTGTGTAGTATAAATAAGATGTGAGAGAGAGAGAGAGAGAGAGAGAGAGAGAGAGAGAGGGAAAGAGGGAAAGAGGGAGGGAGGGAGGGAGAGGGAGCGAGTGAG
>JAUTBQ010112640.1:0-15674 GCA_032361185.1 Lepetodrilus ovalis | reverse complement strand
GTACATATGCATGCAAGTCATGATATTAGTGAAAGAATCTAGAAAGTGACTTTAAACCCCAAATAAAAAAAAATAAAAAATAAAAAAAGGAGAGAGGAAAGTCATATGGTAATGTGAACATATATTTTATAATTCATTGAACATCAAAAAGTGAGTTTCAGAAGATTTCCTATTAAATTCTTCATCGTACCAGATCATTATTGGGATGCTATTTCTACCCATACAATATCAAGATTAATTTCGTGGTTCTAAGTACAGTCTCGTAGCATGTGGGTGAATGATTCCTGCTGTGACTAAAAACAATAAAGATAATTTATTCCTTGAATGTTTTCGTCGCAAATGGGTGAAAGATTCCCGCAGCGACGTTAAACTCCATAATCACTCACTCACCTTCAATGTATACGATAACCTGTGATAAAACTGAGGCAGTCATGTTCCCTTTTAAGTGTTTTTCATTACAGGTTATAATAAACATTCAAGATTAGAATGCAAGTTCGGTCAGTGGTTCAATATTCCTGGTCACATCATATAAAAACACATGTTTGCCACTCAACAATAATGGGGTGAAGTAAGACCTGATCATTGATTGAAACTTAATTTTTAACTTACTTTATCCAAATAGTGATACAAGTAACAAAAAACATGAATTTCTACTAGTTCTTATATTGGGATACCTTTAACATTGGAAGAAATGGTCTGGGCTAGCAGGCTAGTGTTAATTTCAATCACTGACTGATCGACTTGGAATCATCTACTAATGTGTCTGAGTGGAGTACCCATATTCTAACTGTGGCAGGATATTCTTTGACCTAGTTCCACCAGCCGGTAAGTCTGGGCTAGTACACACAAAATATGCAAGCCATGATATGAGTTGAAAATCTTGAAAGCGACTCTAAATCCCAATTCAACCAACCAACCATAAACATTAAACATATTTTTATTTACGTGGCAATTCCTTAACTTCGGCTACAGACATGTATGACTTTGTCAATGGCTACATCTGGAGCGAGATTGACCTTCACAGTTCCAAATTAGATTTTACGACAAAAATGCACTGGAGGGTATCGCCTGACTTCCACAGACTCGTTCTGATTGGTCAGGACTGGATGTTACACACACTGTCATTGGATGCGTATGTTGACGCCTATCCACAATGTCTGAAAGTAGATCCGCATTGTGCACACCCATACATGGCACACACATTCCTACCCAACCACTCCACCTGCCACCTCGGAGACGCGCAATGGAGACAGACACTGCTGGGTTTACACGAGCAACAGCACCTGCTTTCTACACCTGGCGGGGAAACTCTCACAGCAGGTAGACACACACAAAGTCCTCGGAAGAAGGCACGGGTTACAGGCTTCCATGCAATATCGCCAAGGAGAGAATGTATTGTGAGTGACTCTGTGATTGACAGCCGAGAGCTCCCCAGGGTGCTGCATGAGTTCTGTGTCCGGGATATCGTCCTGGGAAAATTTGCTGTCACTCTGTCCTTGGATAACAACCGGGGAAAGAGGGCGCTTTGTGTGATTGATGCAACACATCATAAAGTGATGTTCAAGAGGTAAACAAATCAAAGTTAATTGATTGAAATATATATCTTTCGATTATTATGATAAAAAAGAAAATTGCTGGATGATAGGGAGCGTTTATTGCAACTTTGTTATTATTGACACTCATTGCATATGGGTGAAATACTCCTGCTGTGATGTGAAGTACTAATTCATGCATTCATATTACGTGTATACAGAATAGATCTATGTTTTTTTTGTGGATAGAATCTTGTACTTGCATGATTGCAATAACTCTGATGGTTATTTACAGTATGTCGAGCAGTCAGGAGGTTGTACTGTCGACCACATCGGGGCATCCACACCTGGTGCTCAGTGACGTCTACATGTTCCACGTCATCACCGAGGCTGCTGTCCAGCAGGAGGACCTTGTCAGCAAAGTAAGTCTTGGAAGGACCTGTCAGTAGCTCTCTCTCATGTCATGTCACTGTCACACCTGTTTTGTTTGTATCACTCTATGTCCTGTCACTGTCACACTCAATGTTCTGTCTGTTTCATCCAATGTTCTGTCTCAGCACATGTTCTGTCTGTTTCACCATATGTTCTGTCTGGTTCACCCTATGTTCTATCTGTTTCACACCCCTATGTTCTGTCTGTTTCACCCAATGTTCTGTCTGTTTCACCCAATGTTCTGTCTCAGCACATGTTATGTCTGTCACACTCAATGTTCTATCTGTCTCACCCCATGTTCTGTCTGCCTCACCCCATGTTCTGTCTGCCTCACTCCATGTTCTGTCTGCCTCACCCCATGTTCTGTCTGTCTCACCCCATGTTCTGTCTGCCTCACTCCATGTTCTGTCTGCCTCAACCCATGTTCTGTCTGCCTCACTCCATGTTCTTTCTGCCTCACCCCATGTCCTGTCTGTCTCACCCCATGTCCTGTCTGTTTCACCCAATGTTCTGCCTCACACCATGTTCTGTCTGCCTCACCTCATGTACTGTCTGTTTCAGATGATGCTGTATGGAGGAGCCAGCGCTGCAGACAAGCTGTGTGACGTCAACAAGTGGGGTCACTGCACCGTCCCCGTCAACACTCTGCAGATAGGGATACAACATCGGCAACTAGACACAGTGGTCTACTTCCTCAAGAGCAAGGAGAACTGTATGTTCTGTGCTAAATAGGAATCACGCCAAATGATCCAAACTTTAGATATTATTAACATAAAGAAGATACAATTAGACATTATAACATACTGTCACAATTCATTATGTAAAGAAGATATCTGTTTTAGACTATCAAGACTAATATTTGTTCTAAAATGTATTTTATGTTTACAGTGTTCACAGCAAGTAAACAAAAACCATCATTCTCACCATCGACGGCTGTAGAAGAATCAAATTTATGGGAGAGTCACAGTAGACATGTTGACAGTGTCAAACAATTGGATTCAGCTATGAAGATGTTAGTGAAAGCAGTCCAGCAGAATATCAGGGATCAACAGTCACGTGACTTTGCTCACAAACTTTTGACCTTGACCTTAGAGTTTCTGTATGGCCTAGTCCATAATGGATTATCTGTCCATGCCAATCTTGACTCATCTGAAACGGTTGAAAGAAGTGACCTTGAGTCTGCTTTTGACCTTTTAATGAGATATGTAGCTCAATTACGCCTGTTGTTGACCTTGTCAGACCAAGGTCAAGTTCAGGGTCAAGTTCAAGGACGAACAAAGCTGATCATTCCAAAGTCTAGCTTGCATGAAGATGTCATGGATGGGAATATCAAGACTACTGCATGGTCAGATCTTCAACCCGAGGTATGTCACTGATCGAAATAGAGGGGGTCCTGGGGATCATTTGAAAATCTGCAATGTTAAAGGTATCTGTGTGACCCCCTGAAAATGGCCGATTTTACCACCATTAACATTGGACCACTGTATGTTGTATATATTTTATTAAATTTACAAATCCTCTTGTAAGTAAGTTGTATCTAAAAGTGTAATTTTCTCCCCCAGCTCATCAGAAACCCCACTGTCATAGTTACTTACACCTTTTTTTGCACATTTAAAGAATTAATATTGCCAGTATATTTTTTTTTTTTTAATTTTTATTATGACCGATCTCTAATGTCACATGTCATATCTTCTGTCAGGAGGCTGTGGAAGCTGCCACTCTAAACAGTGAACTCCCCCTACTACAGTCTCACCTGTTAACGACAGGTAATCCTGGTGGTGCCAGGTACGAACACCTGGTCAGCTGCGGAATGGACCAGGTCCGTGTCTACATACATCACAAAGACCTCAAGTCAGCCAAGAAACTCATTGCAAATATGGCGAGTAGTCCTGATACATATGGGATATTATTACGATAGTGTTTGAGAGACATTTCTAAGATGAGATATACATTTATTTTGAAATTGGGGAGATCCCCCAAAACTTGACTAACATAGCAGATTCTATTTCTCCCATTAGACAAGTGACTTTGCTCAACTTAGCTATAAAACCCTGACACTACAGACTCAGATTTATAAAAATGCATTCTGCTCTATGCCTCGTATTTTAATGTAAATTGGATTTATATCAAAGTGTCTCTTATCATGAAATGTAATTTAATTTGAATGATGAATCTGTCTTGATAGTGAAGTCAGTATGTGTTCCTTCCCAGGGTTTTAATGATGTTAAACAATAATTCACTCGCTCACTCTTCAGGGTTTTAATGTTTCCTCCAATGTGATAATGCAATATTTCCATATGGTTTTAATGTTTCCTCCAATGTGATAATGCTATATTTCCATATCATGGTTTTAATGTTTCCTCCAATGTGATAATGCTGTTTCCATCGCATGGTTTTAATGTTTCCTCCAATGTGATAATGCAATATTTCCATATGGTTTTAATGTTTCCTCCAATGTTATAATGCTGTTTTTCCATCCCAGGGTTTTAATGTTTCCTCCAATGTAATAATGCAATATTTCCATATGGTTTTAATGTTTCCTCCAATGTGATAATGCTGTTTTTCCTTCCCAGGGTTTTAATGTTTCCTCCAAGCTGTGGGAGCTGGCAGAGGTCATGAGACAGCGTGACCTCCAGATGTTCCTGTTGATGGAGCTCCAGACCTCCGGACATCTGACCCCGGAGCAGGTCAGTCAGGTGACCTTCCTCCACGACCTCTACCAACTGTATCCGTGCAGTTCCTTCAGTCAGGCCATGTTGGAGAGGTCGGCACAGTCTGACAGGTCAGTGGACAATGTCGTGTTTTTAAAAATTGTTAATGAAATATGTGAAATGTATTAGAATATTGAAATATGGTAGTCTAACAGTCTTCTATTACATGAAATGGTAAGCATATTTAAATATATCTGATCGATGGAATTTAAAAATAAAATTAAACTTTAAGCATAACAATATTTCAAAATTTCATCAATTTGGCTGACCATCTTAGTTCCCTGATCCAAGATCCACCCACTTTGACCCAGGTTGATTTGGAGCTAATTTGTTTGTTTACCTCAAATTGAATGAATTCCTGATTTACCTCTGTGTAGTGCCTGGTCGGATGAGAACATTATCGCCTCGTTAATAACCAAAACTAGTTGTGAGGAGGACAGTGTGTGCGGAGACATAGGCCAGCAAGACACCAGTGAGGACGGGCCATACGCTGAAGTCCTCTTGGCCTGGCTGAAATGCTGGGATGAAGAAGCAAGGGAGAGAATCTTGTTGGAGGGAAAATTTGCACGAGATGGTGAGGCTCGCAGTCTTTGTTAAAAGTAGATAGATATGAGAGGCTATGGTTTCTTCATGACCAGGTGATTTGAACCAATTTGTTTTTCAAAGCAGCTAGCCATTTTCTGAGGAACCGAGCAGCACTATAATACCATGAGTTATTATATATTGTTTCTTTTCTCAGATGTAATCTTGGAGTTGTACCCAAACAGAAAGTTACTGTGGAGATACCTGTTGAGTCATAACCGACACGAAGATGCTCTGACCTTACTTGACCTCATGATAAGGGAGGTAACTGAAGATGGTGGTAGTTGCAGACAGCGACAAGAAGGCATTGCTGACCTGTATAATGACCTTGAACTTTGTCCACAGTACATGCAAATGGTGATAACTAATAAACTTATGAGGTGAGCATACCAGTCTATATATTTTTAGGCATCTTCATTATGAGCTAATTAGTCTGTGCCATTGAAACAGGACTATGCCGATCCTATGATTTACTTCGGTTAACCCCGCTGACTGGAACCAGTAGCAGCATTTTATGTCACATCTGCATAATAGAAAATAACACTTCAGAATAATAATTATCCAATTTCTTATCAAATTATAATCAAATAATGTGTAGATCATATAGTCTTTCCACTTTCTAAACTTTGTGTATTGCAGGAAAGGTTTCATCAAGAAGGACACATTGTTTGACTTTGACGTTCTCATCCGTGAACTGTCCCACGTGGGTGGAGTGTTGTGTACTCCTCACCCTCTCCACTACATGGACCGACCCACACAGGACCACTTCCACCAGTACTTCCTGTCCTACTGCTCCAGCCACCAGCTGGTCCTGCCACTCTGGCGATACTGCCACAAACACAGGTACCATTAACTGTTCCTGCCACTCTGGCGATACTGCCACACAAATAGACATCATTCCTGTCAAGATTTGCTGTATATATATATACTTATTATTGTTGACAAACTGAGATACAGCCAATACATTACAACCTATCTGAAGCTTATTGTGCCAAATACAGAAGCATACAAGAACAGTTAGTACATCAGTCTAACATGTGTTGTCCACAGGTTGAAGTTGGACCAAGTGGAGGTGGACAGCCAGAAGATGAGGAACTGGTTGATCAATCTCCAGCATTTCTGTACCATTCCACGCAGTCCTGACGGTGAGTTTTATACCATTGCATACAGTCCTGACGGTGAGTTCTTTACTATTCCACGCAGTCCTGACGGTGAGTTTTATACCATTCCACGCAGTCCTGACTGTGAGTTCTGTACCATTCCACGCAGTCCTGATGGTGAGTACTTTACCATTCCACGCAGTCCTGATGGTGAGTACTGTACCATTCCACGCAGTCCTGATGGTGAGTACTTTACCATTCCACGCAGTCCTGACGGTGAGTTTTATACCATTCCATGCAGTCCTGCTGGTGAGATCTTTACCATTCCACGCAGTCCCGACGGTGAGTACTTTACCATTCCACGCAGTCCTGATGGTGAATTATGTACCATTCCATGCAGTCCTGCTGGTGAGATCTTTACCACTCCACGCAGTCCCGACGGTTAGTACTTTACCATTCCACGCAGTCCTGATGGTGAATTATGTACCATTCCATGCAGTCCTGATGGTGAGTTCCGTACCATTCCACTCAGTCCTGCTGGTGAGTTCTTTACCATTCCATGCAGTCCTGATGGTGAGTTGTTGTTAAGCTTATTGTCTGGTTATCATTGTTATTATTATTATTATTATTATTATTATTACTGCATGTAATATTATTATTATTATTATTATTATTATTATTATTATTATTTCTCTATGGAAATCAACTGATAACATATGGTCAATGATTTCACTGAGCTTCTATTCCAATGTATCGTATTCATCAGAGGTTTCACAAATACGATGCTTTTTAATGTCATCCATGACTCACTGGTTAGCTGGACATCATATTTTAATGATTGTTTCATTATTTCAACTATATTAGCATTATTCATATAATATCCTATGATGTTCTTTCAGATACAGATGCCATTTTTCATGCCAGTCTGTCATGTGCTGCCCTTGTATGGAAAATACCAAAACCCTCAATAGCTGAACTCTTCAAACATGATCATGTGACTGCTGCCATAGCAACGCTGCCTTACTCTCCAACACCTATACAACAGGTTTGTGCTGAAATAATGTCCAAGGCTGATGATCAGTTATATGTAGCCCTGACAATGTTTAGCATCTTTGAATTGTTTATTGTACAGATATTTCACAGCACTGATAGGAACAAATATAAAAAATATATCTTTTTTTCTCTTTCTATTTATAATAGCAGTGCCCTTGAAGTTTGGTTGTTAATATTAAAAATATGAAATGATATAATGTAACTTTATTAGTCACAATGGGAATATCCCATACAGTAACAGTAGTGATAGACAGAGCTGTAGCTGGCAATATGAAGACACTGAGAACGAGAATCCGAGTCTCCTTTCTAACTCGTGTAATTCCTGCTTGATGCCCTTCTCCAGATGTCTGACATTGGGAGGTTGGAGGTGTTTGAGGACATGGACCAGGGCATCCTACAGGCCAGACTAGAAGATTTCCCCAAGCTGTGTGCTGCCCTCTTTCCTACTGGGACTGTCGACACGCCCCGCACGGACGTCAATGTCTACCAGCTGCTCATGGCAAGTGTTCACAACATGCTGAATATTTCACACTTATTTTCAGGGAATTTGTGGTCCACAAGAGGTCTAGAAAATGTAAAAACTCACAAATATTGTGGCAAGTGTTTGCAACATAACGGTGAGCTCCCCCTTGTGGCAAGGACAGCCAACTCTTCGATATATTTAGTGTTGATTTTCTTAGGCTTTTACACGATAATCGTCAAATCGTTTTTTTCCATTATTTGATCAATAAGACTAGAAGGACTATGATTATGCAACATTGCAAAGTTTGTAGAATTTTTACCTTTTTTCTGACATTTATGTGTAGAATAATGCAAAGCCAGAATGTAATATGAAATCTTTAAAATGAATGACAGGAATGACAGAATATCCTGTCAAGGAGGATGGCAGTGGTAATCTCTGCTAATGTGTGAGTGTCAAGGAGGATGGCGAGGGCAATCTCTGCTAATGTGTGAGTGTCAAGGAGGATGGTGGAGGCAATCTCTGCTAATGTGTGAGTGTCAAGGAGGATGGCGGTGGCATTCTCTGCTAATGTGTGAGTGTCAAGGAGGATGGTGGAGGCAATCTCTGCTAATGTGTGAGTGTCAAGGAGGATGGTGGTGGCAATCTCTGCTAATGTGTGAGTGTCAAGGAGGATGGCCGTGGCAATGTCTGCTAATGTGTGGACATCTATTTCAGGGTAGCGCCGCTCTGGATCCACGACGCCTGTTTGGCTGGCAGGACGGAGACACAGTGTCTGCTGAAGGTAAAGCTAGATAGTATTGTCCTAGCAGAACATTTATTAATGTTGATGTATAAGATATATATCGCTTTGGGAATATCTGGCCCATATTCGACGACTCTAGCTGAGCCAATTATCTAATAATTAAATATTTAGCAAGACTTCATTATTGACACTGACTCTGCATGTCTTGTTGTCCAGACGGCCTCCGAAGTCTCCCGTACTTCTCCCAGCCAGAGCTGGTCTCAGAGTTTGCGTACACTGAGAAGATCCGGTATACGTACTACCTCAAACACGGACGACCTACATATGCGTTTCTCTCCTTCCTAGCTGAAGAGGTTGATTCAGGAGCAACTGCTCTCAACACAAAGAGGTAAGTACCCTGTTGAAATGACAAAACACGGTAAATATAGGACTAAAGGTAGTACATTGCTATTTGAAATCTATTGACCATTCTTATCACGATATAGCAGTTGTGAAAGACATACTGGGGAAGTAGTCATTTTTCTTTTCATAATTTAATCATTGCAAATGGGTTAAAGATCCCTGCAGTGATGTTAAACTCCATAATCACCCACTCATTTCATTATTTTGTTTCTTTAAATTATGTAGAAAAATTCATTGTGTCCACCAAATTTAACAAAGACTAATCCTGAATATGGGATATCGAGGTAACTTACATGACACACCACAATTCTAGAATTCACACCATCTGCGGAGTTGCGTTGTGGATTGCTGTGAAGAACTTCACCGATCCCAGCATCACTAGCGCGTGTGTGGCGTTCGTGGAGATGATGGGTCAGGACAGCCTCTTGCTGCGGGTCTACATCCACGCCGGGGTCGACATCCTCGCTGCCAGGAACTGTGGCATCAGCGGTAGCAGTGACAGGAAGAAGGAAGCTCTCCATAGCAACCAGTCGGAAGTCGGTGAGGATTGCCTAGTTACCACGGTTACATTCCAATTCAAGTCAGGAGTACCGGTACTACTAGTAATAATAAAATATTATTAATAATAGTAGTAACGCATGCATCAAATCCATTCTTGAAAGTATGCTCACAATGCTACATTATTACCTTAACCCTCTCCCTGCTGCAGACAACTGGAGATGCCCAAAGAGCTGTGTTTGTGCCTAATCCAGCATGGAGAGGGTTAATGGATCAGTGTTCACTCTGGTGGTTTTTTTAACTCCCTGAGAAGTATACAACCTAAGCTGCCTAATTCCAGTTATTTTATTATTGAATGTGTTCAAGATTGTTTAGCTTGGTCAGACATATTCTCCTACACCTGTGGTATCTCAGAGAAGCTGTAGGTAGACCTGATGGGTCGATGTTCTGGGACAGCTGTAGGACTAGGACTAGCATCGTCTGTTTCTTCTCGTAGTGGAGCTGCTGCTGAGTTGTGTGCGACACCGGCGACGTAATGGTGCCCGACTTGTGGAGGCCCTGGAGAGAGCAACAATGGACACCATCATCAGGAAGGGAATTGATGGGTGAGTGCATTTGTAGAAAGACGATGACGTGTGGAAAGAATTTGTAGAAACTACTTAATATTGATGTCAAAATGGGTATGGGTTCTTCAATTTGCTTAATTTAGTTGCTGGTATGTGAACTCACTACCGGTATTAAGATCTTTCAATAGAACTAAAAGGTCTTGATTAGTTTCTTGGATGCATTTGGCAACATGATCTGATGAGTTTTTTGGTCATGGTATTGTTTAATTACTAAGGACATATAGAAAATGAAGCACTCATTAGAAGCTGTTTCTAGTCAAGGTTTTCTATTCCAGGACGAGAGACAACTTGTGTGTCTTCTGGAACATTTTCACCATCTTGTAGGACTTATTAGACTTTAATCATCTATGACTGGATACCGGTGCTTTATAAATCTATATTTTGATTGATTGATTGATAAATTGATTGTAGTACTTACGGAAACTCTGTG
Source organism: Lepetodrilus ovalis (assembly GCA_032361185.1). Classification (NCBI taxonomy): domain Eukaryota; kingdom Metazoa; phylum Mollusca; class Gastropoda; order Lepetellida; family Lepetodrilidae; genus Lepetodrilus; species Lepetodrilus ovalis. Next base: position 5,103 of record JAUTBQ010112640.1, on the reverse strand, counting down.
TGTTTTGCAGAGCAAGTTTTGAAGCGGCCAATCACTGGCTCCTGACGATGACCATCTGTCATCAGCTGCTGCTCCCATTATCTTCCTGCTTCCTGGAACATTGTGCGTCTGCCGACAAATGGCTGCCATTTCTGTGGTTCGCACAGTTACATCAGTTCCCAAAACAACAGGTGAAAACCTTTTCTAGGAGGAATTGATGATAAACAGCAATGGAATGTTTGTCATTACAGTCCCTTACATTTAATTACTCGTTTTTGTAGATTTAGATATTGGAAATATCTTTATATTAGAGTCCATATAGCAAAAGAAAACATTTCATGTATACTGACTGACTCTAAAACAGAAAAGAAAGATACCCAGAAAGATAAATAATAGAATGTGTTTTAGTTGCTTTTGATTCATTGTTTATTTTAAAGGTACATGTAAATGTCCTTGCACACCAGAGGCGAATTTCGCGGCAACAGGCTCATTGATATACATTCTGAGATCGAACCTTATCATTCATTTATATACTTTCACTCTAAAAGCGAAATTCGCAACGACAAATTTCAATAGAAACCTTTCATTGTGGCTGCTGATTGGCGTGGCGATAAGTCGCTCACCTCTGGTTAAAGTATCCATGTTAAAGTACTGTATGCAACAACACAAACTATAAGTGATTCACTGACATTAAATCTTTCTAATGATATTTTACGGCAGCTTCAAGGACTATTGCACCAGTTCCACAGCCGTCATCTTCGAGATCACCTCCACTACGTGATAGAAAACGCAGACGCCAAGTCTATGCTGTCTAGACGGAAGTCTTCCCAGGATCAGACCGAGTCTTCAGTAGGACCTAGAGATGTGCGATCTTCCTTGTATGCCAAGATAGGGTTAACCAAGGGGAAAGATACAGGTGGGCCAATGGGGTTAACCAAATGGAAAGATTATGTGCATTTCCAGTTAATAGATTGAAATTAAACATTTAGAATAGGTACATTTTAAAAGTAAATATATAGGAAGAGAATGTTTTCCTACTGTTATTATTAATGTTAACTTTACTACTCCGACTGATGAGCGTTATTGTGTCAGCAGGTGATACAAGTAGTGATGAGGAAAGCAGCATGACAGTTTTGTACCCACACAGTGAAGGACTCCATATGCATGATGATGTCTCAGGTTTGTATCAAATACCCTGTCGAGTAACAAGTAAAAGCATTTTTGGTTTTCGCATTAAAATAATAATATTTCAAAACTGCCATATTTTGTAGGTAAGCCGAACACACACAAATATTTAACGGTATTGAATCAGTATTATTCTTTTTCATTATGTGAGTGTTTGTGTTGCTGCATTAACCATCTCCCTGCTGCAGGCAACCAGAGATGGCCGAAAGAGCAGTGTCTGTGCATAATCCAGCAGGGAGGGGGTTAATGTTCTATGTTCATACATCATGAGATATGATAGGATGTGCTGCCGTTACTATTTCAGTGATGTTATCATCCTTGGTTTGTCAGTACTAGCCAATGCTTGCAGGCATTCTCCTGCCTCAAACTGACAAGCTGCGAAATAACATTGAAAGTAACTCTCATCTCTAAAACAAAGTAACAGTCTTAAGATGACAACTACAAGATCGTGTGTTTCAGTGGAAGCTGTTTTGACCGAGGACTCGGCTCCAGACGATGTGTTCCAAGTGGTGTTCTCATCACAGACGTCGGCAACACCGTGGACGACCCTACTCCACGCTGCCGTCATCCTCAGGAACTCGTTGTTTGCTGAACTGGCAGCTTGCCAGCAGGTACTGCCAAATAGTCTCCCAAAATACATCTATTTAAAATCTTATCTGGTAATTTGAAATGTTCAGAATGTGGCAGTTACACCATGTTTGGTTCATAACAGGATGTGCCCATAACTCCGTGTCTCTGCGGCTGGCTGGTGGCCATGATGGATCGCACTGAGCATGCCCAGTTTCTAGAGGCTCATGGGAAGGCTTCCTCCGCATGGAATATGCCAGTGTTAGAGCTGCTGATCAACATCTACATGCATCGGAATTGGGAGTCAACGCTGGCGACAGGATTTGATATTTTCCAGATGGTATGTTTGCCACATACAACTGCATATAACAATTATCTTGTTCATTCTAACAGAAAAGTACTATCTTTAAAAAAAGTGTTATTTACTGAAAGGATAAGACTACAAAGAATGATCATGTTGTGAATGTTGCTCTGTATGTTTTGATCCAGCTATCTTAACCATAACTCAGTCACTCACTAACTTTTGTTTTCTTTCTTTTAGAACTCTCCACTGCTTCCATTTCTGAAATTTATTGCTGAACTGGTGCAAGGCAGGAACTATGCTACATGCACCAATCTACTGGGAGAATTCAAAGATGCGATGTCCAATGTAAGCACAATCAGAATTCAAGATATTTTAACCTGTATGTTCGTCGTTTATGGGTGAGATATTCCCGCTGCGACGTAAAGCACAAATTCATTCATTCATTAATTTAACCCTTTCAGATGGGTATGTAACCTATTTATATTGAATCCTACATGTATTTGTTACAGTACAATCAAGAAAAAACACAAGATTCTTCCAATCAACCTGTTCTGGGCAATTCCTATTGGTTGGAACAAACAGCCAATCGACTACTTAATTACCAGTTACTGCACTGCCACAGTTTGTATGAAGCTCTGCGATTGGTGGAACTGTTGGACCAGGAGAATATTGCCCTGGTTTTCAGTTTTGATGGTAGGTTTTCATTTGATGCTTGTCTATATAATAAAAGTAAAAGTCTACCTAAAAAAATATTTTGTACCATACATTTACCTTGAGTTTCCATATGGATTGATCATTATTCCAGTCCCAGACTACAGTTGGCTTCACAAGCTTGTAAAGATTCTCCATAGCAACAACATGGCAGCCATTGCTATCCCAGCATTCTTGAACCCTAAGGATGAAGCATTCCGCACTGAAAGTGTTAGAGCTGTCAACATGCTGGTGGAGATGAAATCATTTTGTGCTGCTTACAAGTTAGCTCGTCTCACGGACATTTCCTGTGACAGGATTACCTTGAAAGAGGTGACAGGATTGTTTATCAAATGTCCACATTTAAATATGTGAATAATTGATTTAAGTAATACATTTTAGACATAGCCTCATAGTAATTTGCTATTAAAATTTATGGTTTTATGGCTAGTGGCTTGCATCAGGATTATTTCATTCATGTCACAACTTTCAGTTTATTACCGGATAGCACCTGCAACAACTGTAGACATGGTATTGCAGTAACCCTGCAAGCAGTACCTGGTACTGATGATATATTTCTACAAGATGTAATATTTTAATATGATTATAACAGAAAAATTTTGATAGAAATTTATCCGAAGTCGTCAGGGCAGGTTCGAACTTGGTACTTTTATTCTCCAAAGTCTTACAGACTTGTCTCTCAAGTAAATGATGATAGAGTTCAATGCCATATCGTTAACCTTTTGTATGGATGGCTGTGTGGATTTGTCTAGTGTACTATCATTAATGCACATACATGATTAATGACTTTCTATGACTTTGTAGATGGCTGCAGAAAAGGCTGTTCTTCAAGAAACTCTATTTTGGCGGTCAAAGATTGCTAGATCCAGATTCTGGAAAATGTGTGCTGAAAAGTTCAAACTGAACCAAGTGTCCAAAGATTCCGTTGTTCAATTTTTCAATGTAAGTATTGAATGATTTTATGTTTTGTATCCATCTGCAAATAACATTGGTGATTTTTTTAAGGTTGATTTTATTTGAAGACTACAGCCATTTTCAAAGATTATTGATTTCAGCTTTTAGCAGAAGGAGACATATAAGTTAAATGTAGATGCATTTCATAATTATCAATGCCTGTGTTGAGAACTTGTGCGAGTGACCCCTCCATGATGTCTTCAGGAGGAAGTAGAGGATGTGACAGATATGTCGGAGAAGGGGTTGATCTACGAGCTGTGTCTGCGTCTGCTGTCTGGGAGGGATGGAGCAGACGGCCTCTACAACCACGTGTACCGCCAGATGTGGCACTGTCGCATACAGGCCAAGATCCACCAGCAGACGGACAAACAGACGGATGAGCAGACGGGCCAGAGGGAGGAAGAAGAAGGGGAGGAAGAGGTAGGGGAGGAAGAGGCAGAGGAACCAATGGAGGAGATACTGTCAGTAATGGATGCCACTGATGACAGGAAGTCTACCGATAAGTCGGAGCTGATCAATCCTGGAAAGATGCCAATCAAAACGAGGCAGTCCCAGGTTTCACTTGATGTAAGTTTATGTCATTTAATGTTTTTATCATTCTATTTTACCAGTGCATATATATATAATTGATATTTTGCCAAAATGATACAACTGAGGAGTAATACAACATCAGATAATGTTTATAGTCCATGTAAATTTTATGATAATAATAATCCTTAATTGCACGTTTACTTTGTGCCAATTCCACACTCAAAAGCATGCTCATAGCACTACATTGTTTTTATTCAATTATTGTTTTACTCTTGCATTGATATAACATTCATGAGGGAAGTATTATTTAATCCCTGATGTAAACAGTAAGAAACATCTGAATTTTCTATACGTATATTTTTCGTATTGTACCTACCAGTTAAGAAATCTATGTCTATGTACCGTGTTCTGATACTCTAGGAATTGGATGCATGCAATGCTCTGATTGGTCAGCTGTTGGACGAGGGTAAGATCCGAGAGAGCTGTCAGGTGACCTCGACCTTCCAACACTACAGCCAGGACTTGGCCATCATCCTGGTACGTGAGCACCTTCCTTCCTCTGTCCAGCAGGAAATATTCATCACATTCATGAAGCATTTCACCATTTCGACATGAATCGTCACCTCTCTCACTCTCATAGGTTATGTTGTAGTGTCTGACAATCTCAGCATTATGTCTTGGTTATAGTCACATACATGTGCTGATGCTACTATGTAGAACCATGCATTAAGAATGAATGAACACTTAGTTACAGCAGGGCTATGTTCAGACTGCACTTCAATCAGAAGTTCTCCATATAGTCCATGGGCCACGACCCCAAATTTCAGGAACGGGTCCATCTGAGGTGGCAAATTCTAGTTATGATTTTTAAA
>JAUTBQ010112529.1:0-15682 GCA_032361185.1 Lepetodrilus ovalis | reverse complement strand
TTTAAAAGGCTGGTGACCCTATGATATTATTATATCATTCGATTCGTAATTGAATAACGCATAACATACTAAAATTTAAGAAATATTGCAATAGCAGAATTTTTGGTCGAAACTGGGTCCAGCCTCCTTAATACAGGATTTGGGACGGATATCGGGAGGATAAGTTTACGATGTTAATGACGTACTTTAGATGGCCAGCACAAACCAGTGCTAATTATTCCTGGATCGTCCACCGCTTCACATACCATCAGAGCTGCATCCCATTAAAATAATATCGTACATTGTCCAGGATTGGAGACGTTGCAATGGAACTGTATGCCATAGCTCGTATTTCTTTGAAATAGTAATCGTATTGTTCTTGCAGTCCACTGCATTCACTGGATGGGAAGATTATGAGACTGAGTAGGCGTTTATTTTTTATTATTTTATTTTTGGTTTCTGGATGACACTTATTTAAGAATAGCGTAGGCGGACATTGAATAACATGCCTAATTTTACAAATGGGACGCAATATGATATATAATCCATCTATCATGTCAAGTGCATCATGTTTTAACTCATCTATTATTCATTGAATAACTGTGTATTATCTAGGTACGGCAACACATTTTAATAGAATGGCAACTTAAATTGAACGTTTTTTTTATTGATTGAAATACATTAATACTTTTCGTGGGTATATAATTGATAGCAAATGATACTCTAGGGATGTTTGTATGTGTAACTAATATAACTCCTAATACAAGCGGCAAGTGATTTCCTAAGACAGGAAAGCTATCAGGATATGCTCTACATATCAATGCTATCGTGCTCTAATGATCCTGCATTATTGATACACATACGATCATTATGTATGTCGCAAGTGCATGCTATATGCATGAACATGGCAACTAATCTACTGTTATAATTAACCGTTGTGTCTCTAGTCAGAGCACTTTAAAGTTTACTTGCAAACAAATAAGCGAAATATGTTATGCAACATTGATTAACGACATCGACTTCTTCTTCCAGTTCCCAGTCAATAAGGTTCTCTACAGCAGGGTCACGCATGTATATAAGTGTCACTCACGCAGGTATATTTGTGACACGCAGGTATATCAGTGTCACGCATGTATATCAGTGTCACGCAGGTATAGCAGTGTCAGACATCTATAGACTATGGCAGCCACACATGTACGACTGTGTCACGTATGTAGCAGAGTCACGTATGTATAACAGAGTCACGTATGTATAACAGAGTCACAGAGTCACGTATGTATAACAGAGTCACGTATGTATAACAGAGTTGCATATAGGTGTAGCAGTGCCACCCATGTATAGTATTGTTACAAATGTATATCAGTGTCACGCATATGTAGCGGTGTCAGGCATGCATAGCAGTGTCACGGATTTTTTTTATTATGGCATGTGTAGCGGTGTCGGGAATGTTTAGCAGTGTCACACATGCATAGCAGTGTCACGTATGTATAGCCGTGTCATACATGAAAAGCAGTGTCACACATCTATAGCAGTGCCATACATGTATGTCAGTTCCATGTATAGCAGCCTCACGCATGTATAGTATAGCAGCCTCACGCATATATAGCAGCCTCACGCATGTATAGTATAGCAGCCTCACGCATGTATAGCAGTATCACCCATGCATATAGCATCCTCACAAATGTGTGCCAACAGACCTACGATGTCAAAGATCTAAGTATGTCAAAGGTCCAGTTACGTATGTCAAGGGTCTAAGTCGGTGAGCATCCACTTGTTTGTTCTATAAATTAACGCCGTCAGACATGTACACGCGTCGAGACAGTGAATCGATGTTTAATCCATGCTTTGTTCTTTCGCTTAGCGCTGCATTTCATCGACATGTATCCCCGTGATGTGTCTGAGTGGCTCATTGGAAGGTCTACAGCGTATAAAGACAATCACTCACGATGAACGGTAATTATAAGGGTGCCAGTTTTCAAATATTGCGGTATAAATTTCTTTGAGTGTTCTTCGGACCGACTAAACACTAAGCTCTTTCGTTTATCTAAGATAATCCCACCAGCGACGGTTCATTAATCAAGTGAAAGCTCGATATATATATTTCCTATTGATTTATGATATGAACAATAACATACTAAAGCCTGGCGGATATAATTAGGTTGTGTATACATATACGCTCAGCCAGTAATAACATAGGAATGACACGATGATCGTCTACCATTGAATGCTAAGTTCCGGTTTAACTTCACGATACTCCATTAAACGAATAGTCCTTGTCTGGGTGTTATCATTCACTCTGGGTGATATATGTCATAATAATTCTGAAAGTTGGCGTAAAATGCAATCTAGGTATAATTGACGACTTACTAGAATAGCCAGCTGCTAAATAAACAGACGTGACAACCGTAACTTGTAAACGGAGTTTGGTACTTACTGTAACAATTACCAGATAAGAGACTATCATTAGGACGTTTTTTAAGAAGTGATAATGTTGGTGAAGATTATATTTCTAAAGTCAAGTATGTCGCTCGTAAAACTAATGTGTGTTTAAAAATAACTACGCTGCTATATGTCCCATCTATTTCCGTGGAGGGGAAATGAAGATAATGTTGCATTGGCTACCTTATATAATTAAATCTACATCTGGGTAGGTCATAAACAAATCCCAAAATTAATATTTGATATTTTAGTAGCATATAACAGTGATAACCAAGTACTGAAGTTTTATTTCAAATTATTTCAAGTATTGATCGTTGCATTTTAGCATTCAATAATGTGGAAAGCAATCAACTTATGTAGAACTTAATCAAATTAATTTAACTAACGGCATTAGTACAGTGTTAACCATCGGCATAGCTAGTGTTCTATACATCAGCAATATATCATTTCCAGACAAGTGGAGTATATTGAAGTAGTACTAACTATAGTATATGGCAACAGCGGTTGAAAAACTTTTAAAAACACTTGTTGGGTTATTAGAAAAAAAAGATTCAAACTAAAACGGAATGGGTAAAACTATTCTGAGAGTTGAGTCTCACCTGTAGAGGAATACGACAGACTTCGAGTTTTAGTAAATCCTCCAGCGTCAGATTGAAACCACGTTTGCCTGTGATAGAAGATTCGCACTTCCTCGATTGGGGTTACTTTTGAGGGGTAAGAACTCCACACATCGTCTGCTGTGCTTTAACCCAGAGTGGAGTATAGTCGATGGCAGGCCTACCTTGGGCTACCAGAGCGTTCGCATATTGACAAATGAGCGATCGATCCACGAGAAGAAAAAAAATCACGTGCTCTGACTAACGGTGCCGACGAATAAACGGCAAGTCCCTGCGGAATGAAATGAAACGATTCTCGGGATTGAATCAGAGATTCCCTTATTTCCCCAGTAGCAAACACCCTCTAATTGTTTATGGTATATCGCCACAACTTTAGCACGTACTGCTGTCATTTAGTACCGGTATAGGACATTCAATCAGAAGTTAACATTGACAGACTAAAATGCGTCAAGCCCCTTAACATAGAACATATACATGATTGCACGATTACGTGGTAATTCAAAATGCACGTGTATTATGAGGGTCGTTTTTAACTGTCCATGCAGAACAGAATAAAACAGAACAGACAGTTTAATTATCAAGCTGGCATTAACAGAATAACACCTTCATTACACTTGGGTGGAAAGCTTTCGATAATGAGGTGGAAACAGGAGAACAGGACAATATGATATGCAAGCAGCAAGAGGTGAATTAACAACACAATATTGATATTTACGCTATGATTGCTAACGATTTAATGTGCTCATTTCGAAATGCGTGCCATTTCTGAGGTAGCGTTGCACTTGATTCTCTTTGAAAAAAATATGCTTAAATGTCATGATATTTCAATGCATTCTCAAAACCACAAAGACTATACATACATGCTTCATTCTATTTTACACCAACTTAAATTCCAATTGGACGCTTTATCGAATGGTCACACCTCGTATCGATTGGTAGCACTGCGACCTGTTGATTTAAAGTGTAGTGTTAAAGTATTCGTATGGATGAACATTATAAAGATATATCCATATATCACAAACTGGAATTACTACTTATGCTTTATATTCAGTTTCTACCCAACTGTGCGTCCTGAAATAATCTCGTTGATCATCGACTGTTGATATTTCAAATACGAATGATGGAATTGGAAGCAATGCATTAACATATCTATTATGAGAATATCCTTCCTTTGAAGGACAGATAAATGTAATGGGAAATATTTATACAAACATTTAGCAAATGCAAACCGGTAATAGAAAATTTAAACCAGGATAACGGGCGATAGCGTTAGATTAAAATTCGTGCCCTCCTATACGAAACGATGCGAGTCAACAGCAACCCGTTTAACATCAACCTTAGCTATGGCTGACAGACTTTATAGTCTGTGCACTGACAATGACTGGAGTTAGTTACCTACTGTATGAGTTACTCACCCACAAATTATGATATCGAAAATTATCTTAGAAGTATGTAGACTACCGCCCCAGGCATATATATATATATGTACACAGGGTTTAACTTAGATTTCAATTTTTGGGAGTCCCGGGGACGTGTTTTGGTATACTTTTTGCGTCACGAAATTAACAAAAGGTGTCTCATATTAAGCCAAATATATCAAAAGTGTGTGTATACATTTGGTGATGATACAACACAACACATTACTGTCTATGCATCTATATATAGCTTTAATAAAAATAAATTGCAAACTGCAGTAAATTATAAATATGACAGTTATTTGGAATTTTACGTGTGTATTATTGTACAGCTGTTGTAATCTCTTCTAATATATGCTGTGATGTAATGTATTTTGAAATATGATAACAAATGAATCTCAAGTTGTCAATAATGTTCTTAATACAGTGCGTCCAGAAGGACGCGTAGCAGAATATTCATGCGACCAAATTTGCATTTTTTTTGTGTATCTGAAGCAGGATTGCGCGTTCGGTAAAACCCTGTATATAATATATTATCACACATACATCGCAAACAAAGACCAACTGGCATACAAGTATTGCAACAGGAGCATATAATACTACTGAGGCCGTACAGCATAGAATAGCGTTGATTACCCTAACTTCCTTAGAATACAGATTTCTTTATGTAGTTTTAGACGTAAATATGTTATGCATTTACCATCTGGTGGACCATCTGGTTTGTGACTATTTTGGATCAACCGCAGACACTCGGAAGACACCTTTTAGTAATAGTGTTGGACCATGCAATCCGATCTACTGGGTTTCGTTCATATGATTGCGTATATAGTAGCTCTTACAGTTAAGAGGTATGGATACTCGTGTGTACACGTCTTTTTTTCCTGGCATGTTTTTGAACAGATCTATTCACACTGTGACAGAAACGTTACAATCAATTTTCGGTCTTTTCAAATTCCATTTGATCAACAAATGTGGCCCCCGGACATAGACACAGAAAAGTAAAATAACTACCCCCTTGGCTGATCATTAAATTGAAACCACTTTTCTGAAATGGTTATGTCATCAATAGCACATGCGTTCAGTATTTCAATCGATGTTTGCAAATAAGAGATTTGTTAAATTTATATGAAAGCAATAAATATCGACCTGCTCAATAGAAACTAATTATTTCAAGTAATCAGATACACGGTGACATTAAAGAAGTATAAGGCCATATTTATTTGATTCCTTGGTTTACGGAATTGACTGTGATATTGTTTACTCGAACTGTTTATATGTTGGCGAGTGGGTCGGGTCAAACATAAAAAGTAATAATAAGTTGAGATTATGAATGTTCCGTTGACAGAAAATAAATATAATTGATCAACATACTTGTCAACAATAGTAATAAACAGCATGCCCCGAGATTACAAAACTGTCTTGAGTACGATTGCATGTTCAACTCACAATTTCGTTATAAAAATCCCATATATAATTTGAGCTTGAACACAATATTTTTCAAACTACTACTTGTTCATATTATTAATTGTAATAAACTAGACTAGTGTTAACAAGTATATTAAATAAGTGTATTGTTCATACATTTTCCGTTGATATGTTGTCATGCAATTCCGATATCCCATTCAAATGAAGTGACTAACTATGATTCTGTTTCGTAATCCAGACATGCTATTGAATACCGTATGCCAATTTGGAACATATCAAAAACGTATTAATAATTGATATACGTATGCCTTGTAGGATGACATGGAATTGTAAGTGTTACCCTAGCTGCTAGCGTCTGTAATGGCAGCTTGGGTTGTATACTCCCATGGAGGAGACGATGACGTGAATCCATACTGATCCATTAACCTGGGTAATGTGTTCTAGCGTCAATAAGTGGATAATATATTATTATTATTATTATTATTATTATTAGTAGTAGTAGTAGTAGTAGTAGTAGTAGTAGTAGTAGTAGTGAGTAGTAGTAGTTGTAAACAGTAGAAGTAGTAAATAGTAGTAGTAGTAGTAGTAGTTGTAAATAGAAGTAGTTGTAGTAGTAGTAGTAGTAGTAGTAGTAGTAGTAGTAGCAACAACAACAACAACAGTATGTTAAAATGACAATCTGTTCAAACCATAAACGTGTTACGAGTGCAGCTTTTATTGTAAAATATTAACGACGTCGAACTATTTCTATGAAGGTAGTTAAACGAGTCGACATCTCAGCTGTGAGCGGAAATGTCCTATGGATCCAACAGCGGATGTGCTTGCTTACACGTTGCTGTATACGTCATTCCGGTTTAAGACATTGAGCTAGCTATTGAAACTTGTGCTAAAATGTCTTAACAGGCTGAGTATAATCATAATGCGACATGAGGGGGTCTTCCCCTGTTTCAGATCAATGAGACGAGCCATAAATACAATTGCGTTTACTGTTCACTTGCATGCAAGCAGTCCTTTCTTTTAGTTTGAGTTCCTAATGTTCAATGGATAGTAAATAAATCTATACGGTATAGTGTAGCATATGTACAATCCAAAGAGAAACTACGATACATTTTTAAAACTAATTGGCCAATATCAGCTCTACAGATTTGCTGAATCACAGCACAAACAGTTAGGTGTCCTGTACCAGGGTAACGTTTCTCGAAGCTTTCGTATCTGCTACGAGACCATAATATATGCAGTCCTAGTATCTCATATGTGGCGCTCTAGATAGGCGGAGAAGCTCTGACCCGCATTTCTACGATCAGCTGTACATTGGAGGTAGAGTACCTCGACATAATGGCGCTCGTGCACTTACGAGAGCGCTATGGTCCAATAGTGGATATGAGAGCTTCGAGAAACGTTACCCAGGATTATAACAAAAGCCCACTGGGATCCGGGCAGGACACAACGCCTTTGTTTTGCTGTGAAAGCATAATAATAGTTAGCTATCCTAAGTATACATTATGGAATATCCACAATACTACCAATACGATCGTGTTGACATCCGCCGTTGACATAGAAGTGGTACTTATTAATGAAATACTTCAACAATTTAATTACTGCAACCGACAGTTATATATGTCGGCACCGTGGCATAGTGCGTTTGTCCATCTGTGCTAGTACGCTTTTTAATGCTGCATCTCCATCCAGCATCATGCATGTACACAAACCAATTGAACTCTGGAAGTGCGTGTTCGCATTGATTATCGATACGATAACACATTGTTTTTACATGATATATTTGTTTGATTGCATCCGGAATCATTCACGATTGCATCGGCCATATCACGGCTTGTCAGCTTGGGAGAGGAAATTCGTCATCAACCTGTAGAGCTGGGTGTTGCACTAAACGTGAAAGCACTAGCTCGTATACTGACGATTTACTATAGGGATAAAAGCTGCACTCCGACAATAAAGAACGCTCAACCTATCATCATCATGATCGTAAATGTCTGCTTGTTCGAACTCGAACATTTCCGCTCTGAAATCCGGCGCTCTATCACTGTGCCACCATACGTCCGTCGCGCTCATCTTCATGGATGCGTCGTATTAATCATGTCATTAGTAAAACGTCCGCAGGCGTACTGAACGGATCGACAAGCTACAATTATCAGAACATATCTCAACATTCTTGTTTGTTCTGACCAAACAACATATTAGCTTTATTAAATTATGATTTATTCCATAGGTATTTACGGCTAGCCAGACATATTTGCCAAAGTGTTACTACTCTGATGTCTAAAATAGCTGTAACACGAAAAAGGATGTTCCATCACTTTGCTAGCAAGCTGTATCAAATATACTGATGGCAAAAATTAAAGGAACGCATGTTCTTTTGTTTTCCAAAACGATGTTGTTAACATCCCCAATATAATTACTATGCTCAAACTTATCCGTAGTCTTCCTTTGCACGTGTGGAATATAATACAGCGAATTTATTATCTGTGTATCAAAATGTGATCTTTATTGAGGGTAAACTTGAGACTATTTTATTCTGAGAAACAATGCATGAGATTGTATCTGATTTTAGGTCTAACATTGCAGGCTTGTATGGTTTCATGACAAATATCGATATCACATGTTGCTATACACTTCAACAAAGTCAACAGGATAGTTTCTCGAATTTGGAACTTACACTGGTCTATGGATTGCAATAGCTTTGATGAACAGTTTGAATCTCGAGATAAATGGCGTAATAGTTCACGACATACATTGAGAACAATGAACTGCAATGTTCCAAGAAGGTTTGTAATCAATGTCAAAACCACGGGGGACACACCAGATACACACTGTTTAATAGTTCCTTTAATTATTTCATTTTATGATGACATCACGATATGGGAAATATTGTTTATTTAAAAAACAATACGTTATGTCAGTATGTATGTTTTCGTAACATGTTACTAAAGTTTACGTCCTCTTTATTTTATAACGCTACTACCAGCGATTCGCTGACTACTGTTATATACACCTGGAAAACAAGTTAAGCACCCTGTCTGATGAAGTGGTTTTATTATTCGCGTGTTAAATACGCAGACACACTAGAATATGGACCGGACTCGGGGGCACGGATACGCAATAGATTTATGAAAAATAAATTTGCATTGTTGCTCATTCACTTACGCTTGCATGGTGACATATCCTTACACACACATTACGCACCATTGACTAGGTCATTAGGACGAGCAGGCGCTCCCGTAGTAATGTTAACCTTTGTTAGAATAGTATAAGATGGTAAAAGCAAGAGCTTTTATTTAAAACTGTCAGAAATCAGCAGGGATGTAGAGGTCCAATGCCACTTCCGTAGTGACGCTGATCTCACACAAATGTCAACAGCACGGAAAGGGGAAATAACGCAGGAAATTGCGTTCTAAAAAGTGGATAAATAGGAGCGGTCTTCTTCAATGTCAAACTCTACTTACTTATCTGTCTGGAAGTTTAATCCGTAGCAACAATACCGAATCGTAGTGCTAGATTCACCCTAGAGGTCAACATGTCCTACCAATGTGATGATTTTTCAAATCACTTAGGAGCGGTTTTATTTATTGTGGTGTTTTTTTAGTAAAACATGTACTTTTAAAAACTGCTTTTTAGAGAAAGTTAATTTAATTGGAATATGCCTGAATTGACAAATAAGTATTATAGTCTATATGGTTTTGTGTGATACTGTGTATACTATTAATGCTAAGCAAAGGCTTGTAGGCATTGTGAACTAAGACGAAGCCAGCTTCTACAATTAGCATAATTATTCGTGTCTGGTTGATTAGGGGTCGTTCGGATCCTTATAATTATTAGTTCTTCATCAAATAGTGCTGTATAGATATGACTTTATTTGGCGCGTTGAAGAGGGCATTGCAATTGTAATCGCTACTCATAGATGACGGCTGGTCAGTGTGGCCGTGTACGGAAGCTTGCATTGCATATCATCCCCAGGGAGTTGAAAAGGAATTGAATGCACACAGATTCATTGACTGGCGTACTATTTAATCATTCATGTAGCGCTATGAGCATGCGTTCCAACGTGGATTTTGGCGCAATAAACAGTATTATTGTTATTATTGTTATTGTTAGAAGTAGTAGTAGTGGTAGTAGTAGTAGTAGTAGTATTAGTAGTAGTAGTAGTAAATATAAGTAGTTTTATTAGTAAATAATAGTTGTAGTAGTGAATATTTATAGTATTAGTAGTAAATAGTAGTAGTAGTAGTAGTAGTAGTAGTAGTAGTAGTAGTAGTAGTAGTAGAAGTAGTAGAAGTAGTAAGGAGTAGAAGTTGTATTACTATGTCCAATGTCTAAGCATAATGAATGGTTTATGCTACTGCAATTTATGGTGTCCAGAGAATGTATCTTGTGTGGATTGCGCAATTTGGGAATAATATTTGGAACATGTAATCGGATTTCAATTTGAAAATAAAGCATATTATCCCCAAATTGTCGAGAGAGGATAGTAAACAAATTTACTTTTACGGATACTAGATAATAAGAAGTGGTCTATGTCTGTCGTGGGTTACTGGATTCTATAAAAGGCATGCATATTTCAAAATGTCAGAGAATCCTTGTTGTTTGATTAAAATGGAATTGTATTCAACAATATTATTTCATGGGCCATGTTTGCCTGGTAATACCGCCTGTGAGATAACGGCCGCCGTATGTATTATAGACGACGGTAATGCATCTTATTAGTTCAACCTACTAGCTTTCATTTATTTTAGCTTAAGCGAAATATAATAAAAATCAAAAGGGTTTCTATTGCAAGTCTACGCAATATAGAGAGCGCACGGAAATGAGAATAATTAGAATGTGAAGAACAATAGTATCAGTAATCACTTTGTCTATATGCAGACCAAACATCAGAAATGAAATAGCTTGAGTTTGCAACGTACGTCGTCTTCCAATGTCGTGCAGATCTTTGAACACATTATAGGATAGCCTGCCACGCTAGGACGTCTTATGGTTGAGATCAGTGTCAGGTTATCACAGTGCATTCACGCAGGATAAGAGGTGCAATGGCTGAGTGTGCCATACGCCTATAATTGGTGTCATAATCACCTTGTCCAACGTTTCCATAGTGGTCACAAAGTAGACGGGCTCTTTGGGATCGATCGTAACGTATCACGGGGTGCTGGCGTCTACAGAACACATCGCCTGACTGAGATAGAGCGATTTCTGATTGAGAAACTACAATGTATGTTTTTTCTCCGTTATTTTTTGTTTTTGCATTAATTGTTTGACCTCTTAAACGCTGTTGCCATTACATACCCTTTGAGGATAAATGCATTGCACATGTATACGTGCATGTCGTTAGTATGCCTATATTGATGTAACCTTGTTGTAAATGGTCCAACCAAATCTTTAGGTACAGTACAATATTTGCACTTGCATGATGTAAGTGTGCGCATGCTCAACAGAATATTCCTAGATTACACAGAAACATAAATTATGACATTAAATTATTATTAATTGTCACGGTCTCAAACGGTACCGAGCTAATGGTGTGTCTAGGTCCATGGGTTGGTGTACCGTCTATGTGAATGCGTGTATTCCGAACCCATAATACCCTGAGGGACAGGTTGACAATGGTTGTATATTGTAGAACACAATATTCTAGTCGAGAAGCCGATGTCTATCAGCTGATCATATAACATCATTAAATTTTATTATGTGTACGCCAACAGTAATGACGTTAAATATATCATTGTCTCATCCCCTTCTCGAACTATATTAAATGGTTCAACGTCCTGATGCCGACATGTTTAATACTAGAGGAAACTGGTGTGTCATATAACCTATTAGACATGCATACCAAAAGGCAAAACATTTATATCATAGCACACAGGTATATAAATCATAAGTTAAAACAAACACATATCGTTGCTAACACAAAATATTTTTCGCTTGAATTACTCGTGTTTCTCTCTCCCAACAGACACGTAGTAGGAATTATGGAATATAATCAGTGAGGTGTTCAGTCGTCATATTTCTTTTTTTTTGTGGTCATTTTACGACAAAAATAGAACGTTTATAAAATTAGAGTACTTGAGGACTATCTTCTAGCTATCGGGCATTTCTTCTTCTTAGTTTAACGTAGCTATTTTCAGTAAGGTTCCATGTCCTAGGAGAAATCAGGTTGAAAATGTCCATTAGTTCTACATTAGGAAGCCAATGAACCCTGCGTGCGTTGCAAGTATATCTTTGTCAATATATTCGAAATGTAATCTACATTTGTCCTACACGTTAAGCCCCTGATACATCAGTATCTCATTTCCATGTATCCACGGCCTTGTAGTACACTGTGTCGTATAAGAAATTGTATAATAGAAATATTCAATAATAAGGATTCAGACATGTTTAATATGCAACTCTGCTTGTACGTTACATGTGTGTGTGTGTGTGTGTGTGTGTGTGTGTGTGTGTGTGTGTGTGTGTGTGTGTGTGTGTGTGTGTGTGTGTGTGTGCAATTGAATATTAAAATAAGCACTAAGCTAATGGGTAATGGCAGATTCGTATCTATCTGGGAAATATTATTGTTGAACACGAGTGTAAATTGCAAGTACATCAAAGACGTATAATTAGGCACAGCATGGTCAAAGTTTAACATAGATGTTCAGTATTCCTACTCTATAAACTCTAAGCTCATCTAGAATTACGGAAACGTTCATCAATCATCGGTCATCGGGTTGTCGAGTAATTGAGAGGAAACATGAATCAGTTATTCATACGTAAGTAGCATGTAGTAATAATCCTATTAGTGATCAAAGATCATAATCAACCATGAATGGCAATTCCCAATGACGATTGCGATAATTGCTGCAGCGTCTGTATATCTTTTAACGATCTACGTTGACGAGTATTGGAGTACTATATAGTATTGCTTAAGAATGATGATTCTTGCAGACATATTCTATGAAGAAAATAAACTGGTATTTAACGACGTTAAAGTTGGGGAAAGTGCTATAGTTCATGCAGAAATATGCGTGAACGATCTGGAAAGAAATATCTATGATATTGTTAATTACCGTTATTGAACTAAGGGTATTTAGTAATATATGCCCAAGGTTCTTTAGCTTGTGATTATTGGACTTATTGACAGAGGGTCTCTCACCAATGGCAGGAATACCCACGCTCCTTGAGAAGCGGTGGGGGAAAATAATCCGATTATTAGAACGTTTTAGGGATGCATTTGGTCGAGCCGTGACCTCGGCTAGGGCCACTTATAATTACAATGAAGGTTAAGCTACTGTATTTTACTAAAATGCAAGACACTCATATTCACATGTATGCTCGTTGCATCTCATTCTCTCCTAATTCACTCTAATTATATTTCGCCAACATTGTCCAAGAATGAACCAAAAGAATGAACCTAAAAGTGACGGCCATAATTGTTGGTCAGATCTCAATACCTTCCATTTGAGGTGCAAGAATACATTGTCATTCGATAAGGTCAGTCTTGGTATGGCCAATTTTCCTTTGCCTCGGGTTCTAATTAACACGTTAATAGTGGGCCAGGCCAGATTATTATTATTTTTTCGACCAACAGTACGCGTGGATATGAGAAACCGTATGTCTGAAGACATCCTTGTGTTCCAGCCTCGTTCTATTGTTAGGTATGCTAGCCAATGTGAGGAATATGCCTTGTACCACACTGAAATATGCCAAAACACCAACCTTATTGTATAATAAAATAATGAATATTTTGATCATGCCGATGTGTCTTGGTGTGCGGCTCTAGTGTTCTGTTGTAACAAGCGACCTTTAACTAGACTGCTTTACGGTAATTCCATCTAACCTGCGCCACCAAAGTGCGGACAATGGAGATCCGAAACCTACTCGTGTTCAGGAAAGCTGGCTTCTTGACCAGACTTGGGATTAATTGAAAGCTTGTACTTTTACGATGTATACCAGACTATGCTTATATAGATAAAAGTGCATATTAAGCACGTGTTTTGATAAAATAGACGTGTTTAATCGAAAACCAAATCGAGAAAATAACTCTTGTTTGCTTTTTACCTCGTAGAGATGAGTAAACTGGCCTGTGTTTCACAAAAGTTGAAATCTAATTTTCCTGCGCCTAAATTATGGCTACGCCATCCTTTTATTATAACAGGAAATTACGCAAACCTCCAAATACAGTTTCCGTATCAGGATTCCAAGACCAGTGGAATCACAGTGAACTCAGGTTTCCCGATTGTGTACCAAGTGTTTAAATATTAAATCATACTTGTTTTAAGAAGCATTTACTAATTATGTTACGCCATACAAGCAGAACATCCTTTTACTATAACAGGAAATGACGTAGACATCAATGTATGCCAACAGGTACGACTATTTCGTGAACCATTAGCCTGGAATGTGGAGCAGACTATACATACATCTTGAAACGTGAACCGTGTATTAATCCGGTCGTGATAAACGACAAGGTAGGAGGACATATTATACAGATATATCAAATACACAAATGGTGGACAGATGACGTGGTGTGGGTGCGTGCCGGGAGGTGGCGCTTTACAGACAAACAAAAACAACATTAGTATTAGAGAAACTAAACACCATTTCAACCTCCTCCGTCAACAAAACTGATCATTTTTAAAACTTCTACTTTTCGGTTTCCTTTTGAGGAAAGTACTAGTTTACTAGTATATCGTAAACATGGTTGAAACTGTATGCTCAATGTATTGTTCTCCGTTGCTGTTGTTGACTAATCACTTGCAGTGTCCTTCCTTGCAAATAAGAATAGTCACACATCTATAGGTAGATTTCAACATATATATTCCTCCCTCATTGCGCATGCATGTACAGGGTTGCTGTCTACATTGTATGCAAGCGTGCATGCCTGATGTTTCAGCTTCCGTTTCCGGATTCCAAGGTCAACGGACTCCCACGGAACTCAGAGGCCATTTATTTTACCCAGTGTTTACGAACTAAAACATTCCTGTTTTAAAAAACCTTTACTAAAGGTGTTGCAGCGTGCAAGTCGAACATATAATAAGACAAAAACATGGCATTCCTTCCAAATGTATGTTAGTGTATACACTTCAGCTTACTGTGTTCAAGGAATCCAATACAAGAAACAAACGGACGACTTACCCTCCAAATGAAAGCGTTGAAAGGTAAAAGTTAGTTTTCATATGATCGATTTCCTAATGTGTATTAGTCTGTGTCACAGTCCCTGGTTCTTAACGAAATAATCCTATTCCAAATGTTTCCAATGGACAAAAACAAGTCTCGATTTTATGGGGAACAGTCAGAGGTTAAATAATTTCAGAGGGTCCTTTCATATCAATATTATACCCATCAGTAGAATTTATATTAAATAATTTGCTTTCATCCTCTGAGACTATATATAGTCTAGATTATGTTCTATCCATTACATTGGATTATGCATAGTATTCCTTAAACAGATGTCGACTTGAAGTCTGTTGTGAAGACTGATCTTTCAATAAGGAAGCATGCCTACGACTGTCGCGGTACACGCGGCCATACACCCCAGGTCATTACGGAACAGATTGCAAAGGCCGTCGGCGAGTCGTCGTTATTATGCGCCCATGGCTTCGTAACTAACGAATGTCTGAGACGTCCAGCACGACATCGTCTACGGCGTGGTGACACCTGGTAGTCCTTCAGGCTGGGCCGTGCTTAACAACCGGAATACGCCGCTACGTGAGAAGTCGGAAGGTAAATATGGCCAGCAAAAGAGTCCTGGGTATCCTTTCACGAAGCTCTCTTATCCACTAAGAGACTGGTAGCGCTCTCTTTGCCGATAGCTAATACACT
>JAUTBQ010112418.1:0-15688 GCA_032361185.1 Lepetodrilus ovalis | reverse complement strand
AGCCAGTGCTCGCAGGTTTACTGCAACATTCAGCACTACAGATGTTGCGGGTTTCCTCCTGCCCTAAACTGACAAGTCGCGATGTTAGTGAAAGATTCTAGAAATAGACTATAAACCCCATTAAAAAAAAAATAACAATATAATAAAATTATTTGGGAACATTTGATGTGCAGAATACATAATGGTGAATAGGAGGTTGTGCAGGGTAGGGGTCGACCATTTGATTACAGTGGATTTTCTTTGCAGATTTTAATGAATAGTAATTGTACATTTTAGCATACACAAACTGTAGAATATCAAAGCTTGTTTGAAAGTTCATGACATTCTACACAATTAGGGCAAGATATAGCACTAGGTTTAGACGTCACATTCCAAGGGTTGACACAAGTTTGAATCCTTAGTATAATTTCTGTGATAGAGACAAATATTACATACATGTCATGCTTTATTGGGATCTGCAAGTTGTAAATTAATTTGATGTAATTACATTTACTATTAGTTGTAAAACATTGGCATTGGACTGTTTTTTGTTTGTGTCAATTATTACTGAGATCATCTTTGAAAATCCAGTATTAGATGTCCGTCAAATAGACAATGTTGATGACAGGTCTACTCGTTTAGTATGGCTACATGAAAACTTCCCACACAAACCATGT
Organism: Lepetodrilus ovalis; assembly: GCA_032361185.1. Lineage (NCBI taxonomy): Eukaryota > Metazoa > Mollusca > Gastropoda > Lepetellida > Lepetodrilidae > Lepetodrilus > Lepetodrilus ovalis. Next base: position 15,032 of record JAUTBQ010112418.1, on the reverse strand, counting down.
CCATAACGACACTGACCACACCAATCATGTCCATACTGCCACTTTTCCTATCGTGTCCATACCTTCCTCTCAGCACACTTGTCCATGCTTCCACTCTCCTCACACTCAAGATTCTATCACTAACACTACAATCTAATCACAATGTATCAAACCACTGTACATTTCCTTCACTATGAACTTTCTAATATCACCTTATTTTTATTCTCATGTCTTTACTATTGCTAATACTTCCATTTCTCCTGTTCAGCTTAGCCAGGCACTATACAAACTGTTGAGCAATGTAATGGGGTGAACCTCGTCTCCAGCACGCCTCATGCTTGCCAGGCTGCCATTAGCACCACCGCGTGCATTGTGGTCTCTAGACTGTATACACTACAAGAATACTCCCCAAGTTGTACATATTCTCCCAGAGTGAAGTCTTTTAACCGCCCCCCACCCTCTCGAAAAGAAGCAGCCATCATGAAGGGCGAGAAAATCGCCTGCCAGGACCTGCGGCAGTACCTGTACAGCATCGACAACTACCGTCAGGCCAGCATGCTGCGCAAGGGCCGCGAGGTGCACAAGATATACTGCGAGGTGCACAAGGGCCCCAGCTTTCTGGACGACAGGTTCACGTTGACCGAGTTCGGGAAGATGGTGCTGCAAAACGGCTCCGTCCGAGCCGGGCGGGCCAAGAACGTCCGGCAGATCGTGATGGCCCGGGAGACGCTCTACTGCAGCGGGACCAACTCCTGCAAGCGAGGCTGCGGAGGATACGGAGCGTGCGTCCCAGGTAAGGGGAGATAATCCTTTTGGGGAAGGGGTTAACACTTTTATTTTTTTCCGTCCTCCAGTACTACACACATGAATATCTCATGATTTATGTTTTGGTTCATAGTAATGTTCTTGAATAATTGTTACAATCTTGCATACCTCGAAAAGAAAATACAAACGATTATCGTTCTACTACAGGTTACAGTACTAAATCATTTTAACTTTTTGCATTCAACATTGTCACATTCTGATTTGAAATAAGGGAGATAATTCAGTAAATTTATTCTGTCCTGACCGATTGTTAACGTTATCCTCATATTTTTATGTTTCAGGGTGTGATAAACCGAAAGTTCGCGGTCACAAGTGCAGCTTCCGTGTAAAATTGACAATGCGACTTGGCTACGCTGACTTTTGGTTTGTAGAGGTGCTAGGCAATCACTCAAATTACACGGACGAACCCGACCCCAGTGCAACGGACGTCAAACCGGAAAGTTACACCGCCAGTATTCCCCCTGCAGTATCTTCCAATGTTTCCAAGAATGCCAGTAGTAGTAGTAGTAACGCGAAGAAGAAGAAGGCCAGTAACCAGGGAAACCACATTGGTGCTATTGTTATTCCAGAGACCTTCCGAAATTCTCCAACTCTAACAGTATCTAGTCATCACTTGAATATCCCCGTATTCCCTGAAACATACTCACTGAACTCTGCCAATCACGTCCCGTCGCCCGCTCATTCGACGCCGACGTTGCACGACGGCAATACTCAGTTATCTCCCCTGGACATGGCCATCAAACAGGAGCCCGTGGAAGAGACGTATCTCGGCGGAATGATCTTGGCATACGCTAACGGCCACTGCGCCACAGAGCAGCTTAGGCAGCTCAACGAAATCAACCACGTCGAAAATAGTCCCGACGTCGGCAGCGTCACAGACGACTCTGTGCTCGAGACGCAGACGTATGACGACAGCCATACAAATGACGATGTCGATATCGACAACGGCATTGACTCGCCAAACGAAAGCGACAATGAAGAGAAGGTATATTTTTGGTTGTCGGTCTTGGTCGCCGTGGTTGCGCATGTGCATGGAGGTTGTAGCATGCTTTGGATGTTGGTAGGTGCTGACCTCCTCAGCTTTGAGTTCCAATACCACTACACACTAATCGTCATGTTGACAGGGTTCCTCATCAGGCAATCTACACCCGTTTTATTTTATAAACGAGAGCTGCCGCTCAAAACTATATATAATTATATGCCTAAAACAATAACTCACTCTCTTACAATTGTTATTTTGTTTTACATAAACTTCAGATGAAGTAATCAATCTTGCCAAAAAAAAACCAATCAGTTACATTATTATAATTTACATTCTAAATTCTAGAAGAATATGTTACAGAATTTTAAACATGGTTGGGTTAGGTTAGATTTGAATGGTTTGGAAGCTGGTGTGTGGGCCATATGGTGACAGGCAGAGAATCATGTATCTGTGTTTTTATGTCTTTAACATCTTCCACTGGTGACAGGGTTTCAGCTTGTATATTGTATCAGTATCATATCCCATAATCATATCGTTTTCTTATTTGCGTATTATTTAGGGAAATAATTTGTATGGATTATTTTTTAGATTTTTTAAAATTTGTTAATTCGTACATAATAACCATTATCATGGACCTGTATCTGTTAATATTCAGACACTAGTGTTTATCTATATTATCTTTTTTTATCAAATAATTATTACTTTGTGCATAAATTTTATGGTGCCATTCTTTGTTTTGGATTTGGCAATGGCATAGAGGCATACTCCAGTGTAAACATGTTAAAACTTTGGTACTGTCCAGCATGTTGGTGGTTGTGTTGTCTCGTGGGAATATTTGAGTATGTAGCATGTTTGATGATGTCACAAGACAGTTACCATGGTTACGTCCCCGTCAACTGCATGCTGTCTTGCCATGTGCACTAGGAATGACACTGTGTTGCAAGTTGTTCATATGTTTGGAAACATTTATCTACCTATGTATATATATCAGTGTATGCATTGAAACAATGATCATTTGTGTATCTGTTGTCGATATAAATGTATAAATCATGATGTATGAATTATCAAATTTATTAATGTAAATTGTCCCATTCAACATTTTGGAAACCCATCCTCGGGAGAATTTCAAATGGAGTTCACATTTTAGCTAATTCTGATTCACCAATTATTTGATATATTATTATTTTCGAACAGATCAGTTTATTCATACTGCTGACATTTGACTGATTTTCCCCCCCATCTAATTTAACTTGTTATCCAGACGTTTTGCTGCCACTTCTGCCCACTTTGAACATGCAGTAATTTTTGCTATAGAATTAATCTAAATCATGTCAGATTGACTGAAATAAAGTAAACACTTAGATTTACACTTTATTGGTTAGCATAACCAGACATATTTAATATGAAATGAGAAAGTGGCCATATCTTGTAGCAAAATGTTTGTTTTGTATTTTCACATTTTTAATGCTTTTCTATTTTTAAGTGTTACATTAGATTTCCACAATATTAAGATTATCAATCTCGGTATTGATGGTTATAATATAATGTGTATACATATACTTGCATGTTATAGCACTTTGAATAATTTAAAAAAAATATGCAGTTATCTTCCCTTTTCACCAGGAAAATATTAAAAAAGGGGGAGGGGTGCAATTTCATTTGTCCTAGTTACATATCATTTGTTGAACATGGATTATTATATTCCCATATTTATAGAGATTTATTTGTAAAAGTAATTATTATTCTGATATTGGATCAACAAGACTTTCAATAAGTAAGAGTTGTGTCACTTTAAACACCTAGATAATTATCTCCCCATTGACCACTGATATGACACCCTCGCACCCCAGAGGTACTGATTGCGTTAGCACTTCATCTACCCCTGTCTCGCATCTAGGTCAAAACGTACGCAGTCTATAGGAGCTATAAATAGAACAATGATACCATCTAGTTCATTGCATATATTGTTACAGCGTTTTACTCTGGGAAAATGATTTCATTGGTTGGCCGTTTGAGCGCTTTTTTACCTTGATGTGAGCCAGGGGTAGATGAAGTGGTAACGTAATCAGTTGCTCTGATGTGAGCCAGGGGTAGATGAAGTGGTAACGTAATCAGTTGCTCTGATGTGAGCCAGGGGTAGATGAAGTGCTCATGTAATCAGTTCCTCTGATGTGAGCCAGGGGTAGATGAAGTGCTAACGTAATCAGTTCCTCTGGAGTGCTAGGATGCTGGTAAGCCCGATAATGAAGTTTTAGTATTTTGGAATGAGAGATTTTGAGAATTCTTACTGAATTCTGCTAAAGCTAATCTACTAAATAAATGATTTCTTTAAAAAAAAATACCAAAAAAATTAAATGACTTCGAATAATTAGAAAATTACGATTTCTCAAAAAGGGTAATTTTCGTATAATTAGGGACGGAAAAAAATAATTTTTGCAAAATAATTTATGTGTTCGAATAATTAGAGGGTTCGAATTAATAGGTTAATTACGGTATTATAATATAGGCTGCAATGTGACGTCATTAGCAGTAACACTGTTTACAATGCAAGTTAGAATAGGTGTCTGGACAAGTTGGAGTGCCATCTTTGAAAGAAGCTGAGAAAAAGAAAAATAACTCGAAACTATCAATATTCCATCATACTATCAGCAATAGTTATCGATTGCTAAGTTTGCTATCGATATATTGCTATCGCAAAAGTAGACTATCGTCTTATTGTTACACCCCTAAATGTTAATGTTATAAGCTAACACTGTTATATGTTCTGTTTCAGGAATTCTATGAACACACTGAGATATTGTGGAAAGACAAGGGCGTACAGGGATGTTTTGAGCGTTCCAACGAGTACCAGCTGATCGACTGTGCGCAGTAGTAAGTAAAACTTTTATTTCATTACCTCCCAAATGTGAAGGTAAAACCTCTTTGACCTCCTTACAAATGTAAAAAGTAAAACTTTTACTCACAGCTGAAAACTAAAATCTTTACTCACATCGAAAAGGTAAAAACATGTTGAGATGTCAGAAAAGTTTACAGTGGACCCCCCGTTTATCCGGACTTTGGATATCCGGTTCCCTTGCTATCTGCACGTTTTTCACTAGGAACCATATATATGTATCAGTCTTCCTATGTAAAATGACTCGGACATCCAGAAATTCAGTTATTCGCACAATTTTACTAGTAACGCAACCATCCGGATAAATGGGGGTCGACTATTGTTTTTTTATGCATTTCAAAAACTGCCACATGATTATATCAGGTATCTGTTTGGTGACTACACAGTAGGATGGGCCATGGAATCTTTTCTAGAAGAATTTGTAATGACAACTAAACCTTACTTTTACTTGTGAATAGGCCATGTAATGTATGGCTAATCTTTCAACAGTCGCACACCTTTATTTTTAATGCTCTTAATAGCATACTATCACAGATGGTTGACCTTTATTATATAGACAAACGAATCTCTAACCCAAAAGTTGTTGTTTACCTGATGTCCTTGTTCCCCAACACTCGATAGTTATCAAACATTTCATATTTTGTATGTGAATAAAAGGAACCTAACTCTAATTATCTAGTCTTTGGAAAATATAACTGCTAGATCGAATTCCCTCCAATGTGGATCAACGAAAGGGATTTTTGCAATATAAAATTGATGATAAGTATCACATATGAATGTAGTTTGCATTTATTACTCAAGTATAGTGCTACACACTAATTGAAATCTGTGATTGTATGCATTTTTGTACCTACAATATTTTTGTTTGTTGACAATATTATTGAAATCAATTGTCCCATGAATTTATATCTAGATAAGGAAGATCAAAGTGTAAATATGTACTTGCCTAGTCTAGCATTGTCTAGCATCTAGAATCAGTTTTGACCAAGCAATAAATGGTATAATAATAGCTATGTGCATGTATATAGCGCATGATACACAATGGCGGTTCTCGATATGCAATAATAGTCATGGATGGGTGAACAATTACTGCAGCAAAACACACCAAAAATAACCAAAACGAGTGCTATTTTTGGCCTTCAAGCATGGATTTAACACTATAAGTACACATTACTGTCAATCGATTTACATTGGCTAACAGTGTAATAGTACAAGGGATAGATTGGATTACACCTTTTGATATGTTACTCAGGTTTGGTAACCTTACCTAACATTCGACTATTTTATATGCATCCAGGAAGTGTAATCCTTACTGTGTTGTGTCAAGCTTCTTATCGGTCTGTTGTCACACAGCGCCATTGGCTGAACAATATCAATCAATTATCAATGAATAACAGCAAGATAGCTTACACATATGTTCCTTTATTTCATATGTAAATGGCGCAATGATCCGGGTTCAGTGGGGAATTGTAAAATGTCCACAGGCAAAACTAGATGATCCATGTTCTCAGTATGGTATGGAATTGTAAAATGTCCACAGGCGAAACTCGATGATTCATGTTCTCAGTATGGTATGGAATAGTATGGTATGGTGAAACTCGATGATCCATGTTCTCAGTATGGTACGGAATTGTAAAATGTCCACAGGCGAAACTTGATGATCCATGTTCTCAGTATTGTATGGAATTGTAAAATGTCCACATTGAATGAAACAAGGTTGCTGTTACTATCCCAGTTTACCTGAGCAACAGTTAAGAGATTTCTTGATGACCACCACCACATGCATTGTCATCTTGGCATTCCAGCTTGGCAATGGTTTTGTTGTTTCTTGGAGAGAGAGAAAGAGAGGATTGAGGGGGAGGAGGGAGAGAGGAGTGAGAGAGGAGTGAAGAGAGATGGTCTAGTTGATTTAAAGGTGTTCATGATTTAAATGGCTGCATTAACCTAGTTCTCGAACTCTGCATTAGGTTGATGTTGTATTCTGATATGGGCAGATGTAGTGGCTGTCGATGTCATGATGACTTCAGAACATGTCCAGGTAACTCTCCGTCACTTCTGAGTGATGGAATTGTGAGCATTTTCTAGCCTCCATTTGAGCATTGAGACAGTACCTAACATCAACTGGCTATAAATAGATCGGGCAAGGTCAGGATGTCTTCAGCTGTTTAGAAATGGATCAGGCAAGATCTGGGAGTCTAAAGACATAGTTTTAGATCGTACTTAAGTTTTAGATCGTACTTAGTCTAGTCATAATTAGACAGTAAAGGTCTGGATGTCGCTGACTAAAGTCATAATTAGATGGGGAAGGGTCTAGAAGCCTCTGTCTAAAGTCATAATTAGACTAGGCAAGGTCTAGAAGCCAATGTCTAAAATCATAATTAGACCAGGCAAGGTCTAGAAGTCTCTTGTCTAAAGTCATAATTAGACCAGGCAAGGTCTAGAAGTATCTGTCTAAAGTCATAATTAGATGACCAGGAAAGGTCTAGAAGTCTGTCTAAAGTCATAAGTAGACACGGCAAGGTCTAGAAGTCTCTGTCTAAAGTCATAATTAGACCAGGCGTCTAAAAGTCACTGTCTAAAGTCATAATTAGTCCAGCCAAGGTCTAGAAGTCTGAATAAAGTCATAATTACACAGTGCAAGCTCTAGAAGCCTAAAGTCATAATTAGACAGGCAAGGTCTGTGAATCTGTCTGGAAGTCTATTAATGCAGAAGTGTTTCTATTTGAAATCAGAAATAGTTTTGGTGTCTCCGACTAAGTCATAAATAAATTCAGCAAGATCTTGGTATCTCCCAGATACTCTTGCTGGGAAGAAAAAGAAGAAAAAACCGGTGTTAAACAACTATGAGCATTGGGCGGCATTGGGCGGCATTGGGCGACACAGTATTCTTTTGAAGAAACTGGCATGTGTCCCATAACCATTCATACACTTTGTCTGGCAGTACTATAAGAAATCACCCAATCTATTGATGACACTGTGGACTTATAGAAAGTCTGTGTTCGAGGCCGATACTGGGTGGGGAACGCTTGAGCTATGTCTCGCTCTCTCGTTGCCTTTGAATAAAGGCAGACTGCCACATTGAGAAGAAGAAATACGACATTCTGGGTCCTGCAGAGATCTAGTCGTAGTTCATTAGATGGTCATTAACCTAACTGTTCCTTGCTTATCAGATCGTACATGATCATTCCATGTCGTCCGTAAACGATTAGGTCAGAGGACTCGAGTAATAGATTTTGACGTGAAATTTATGTTTTAGTTCATGAATTGTGATATTTTGGGAGATGTCGGTGAAGGTGGGCATGAAATTGATTTTTATCATTACCGATCCAGCAAATTTTCAATTGAATTTTTTTTCAATTTGTTACCGATACTGACAACAGTAAACCTCTATGGATGGGCATGTATGTGCATGTGAATGTTGGTGTCTGTGTACCTACTCAACTCTGAGTTGTAGGTTACCAGTAGCTGTACAGAGAGCAACTACCTGCACACCCCACTCCCAGGCTCCAATCTGCAATTCTGTTCCGTTGAAGATGGTGATGATATGGTGATAATCTGTTCCGTTGAAGATGGTGATATGGTGATAATCTGCCTGTAATTATCTGCTACTTGTTGCCAGCAGACAAGATTGCCTGGACAAATGTGACAAATATCACCACCCCAACCCCAACCCCAACCTCATATTATAGCCTGCATTCAGTGAGTCCTTTTGTCGGTTAATTACTGGTAACGGTTTGAGCCCTTCGTGTGAGCCCTTCATGTGAGCCCTGTGTGAGCCCTTCGTGTCTCCAAGAACCCAGGAAATATTCTGTCTAGTACCTCCCAGGCAAAATGCTGTTAATTCTACCTCCCAGGCAAGGTACTGTAAGTTTTGGTGTTTGCTAGGCAAGGTTCTACTCTGCTAGGCAAGGTTCTGCCAGTTTTGTCTGCTAGGACAAGGTTCTACCAGTTTGGTGTCTGCTAGGGCAAGGTTCTACCAGTTTGGTGTCTGCTAGGGCAAGGTTCTGCCAGTTTGGTATCTGTTAGGCAAGGTTCTGCAAGTTTGATGTCTGCTAGGGCAAGGTTCTGCTAGTTTGGTGTCTGCTAGGATAAGGTTCTGCAAGTTTGGTGTTGCTAGGGCAATGTTCTACCAGTTTGGTGTCTGCTAGGACAAGGTTCTACCAGTTTGGTGTCTGCTAGGGCAAGGTTCTACCAGTTTGATGTCTGCTAGGCAAAGTTCTGCCAGTTTGTTGTCTGCTAGGGCAGGTTCTACCAGTTTGGTGTCTGCTAGGACAAGGTTCTACCAGTTTGATGTCTGCTAGGACAAGGTTCTGCCAGTTTGGTGTCTGCTAGGACAAGGTTCTGCCAGTTTTGTCTGCTAGGCAAGATGCAGTTAACCCAATGTCTCTCAGGCAATGTTCTATCAGTCTGGTATCTAAGGTTTCCAGTTTTATCATTGGGGTGTCTCCCAGACAATGATGTCATTCTGACGTCTCTGCGGTCTTTCCGAGGCAATGTTCTGTTAATTCTATTGTCTCTATGGCAGTGTTCTATCATTCTGGTGTCTCGTAGACAAGGTGCCTTCATCACATGGCCTCTCCTAGGCAGTGATGTTAGTTTGCTGTCTCCCAGGCAAGGTGCTGCATCTCTTTGGTATCTCCTTGGCAAGATGCTGTTAATTCTATGTCTCTTGGGCAATGTTCTATCATTTGGGTGTCTCCCAATGTGCTGTCTTGTCTTTCTGGTGTCTCCTAGCCAATGTGCTGTCAGGTGTGTGTCTCCGGCAAGTTCTGTCAGCAGGGTGTCCCCTAGTTGGGTGGGTGTGTCCTAGGAGCCAGACAAGGTGTTGTCAGTTGGGTGTACCCCGCCACTGCCATACCCCCTGTCTGGGGTCTAGGGCAATGCACACAAAGCACACTACATGGAAGGATACACACAGATCTGCTGATGCCTGGAGGTGTTGGCTGCAATTGGGCCTGCAAGCATGCAGACAAGCAGACAAGCAGACAAAACCCAGTGTGCAGCGGTTAACCCCTTAACCACGTAGGCCATCGGGTTCAGTGGTACCGAATCGTGGACATGTTTGAATCCATAACACTGCACTAGACTCTCGACACCTCATTAACACCTAATTCCACATGAGGCGCACTGGCTGTGCCTGAAGCTTTGGACAGACTGACCTTCCCACTCCCATAGAAAGCCCGGGATAGCGAGGGTTAAAGCTTCTGCAGCTGTCTCAGTATTGCGGGCATTTTAGGTCATGGCAGAGCCCAGTTTAGAAACAGTCTACTATATTGGAGCTATTTATAGCTGGTGATTGAGTTTCACTGCAAGAACATCCTTGGCTTAAAGCTTGCAGAGATAGATCCACTGGGAAAAATTTTCGCAGCGCTCCAGTCACTGTAGTCCAGGGCTGGCTTCGCGTGGACTCTGAGTGTGGGGGAATGGGTGGCGGGGAGATTTCCCTCCAGTCTCCCTGACATATTGCACATTTGGTTAGCCGAGTTTTCAGGCAGTGCAGGGCAACAGCAATAGGAAGAGCGAGAAAAGGGGGAGTTGGGGGGTGGGGTGGTGGTGGAGAAACACTGTGAGGGATACATTGGATTAGGAAGGTCTATTGATCAGCTGGTCGCAAGGAGAAGATTTCTCATCACAGGTCTATAGATTTAGCTGGGTGTTTAGCCCAACAGTAGATGGCAGGCTACAGCCCACTGCTTATTGATCTGTTTAATGTACAAGTACTGCAGTTCTGACTGGCTCCGGAGTCCATCAAACAGCAACTATGTCACAGTACCTGCACCGTTACTGAATCGGTCGAGATCTCCCAATAAACGGGACGGTCATCCTCAGGTTATCGGCGTTGTCGTCCTTGTCAAATTGCCACAATGACGACCGTGATGTAATCGAAATGTGAACGGCGGTTGCTGCATCAAATCCGAGTGTTAGCGCAATGGGGAGAAACCGTCTTAAATGCAACCAAAAGTTAGATGAACGGTTATCGCAGATCATCCATTCGGTTGCATCCTGACCTTATACACTTGATGCTATGAAATCCCCTTAATATCAACCCATGGACAATTCAGGTCTCCTAGCAAGCATTGGACGCCCTTGTGTTATTTTGTTTAATGGTTTATCCTTTAAAACCTGTGTACTATCTTCCAGGGCATATGATAGCCTTTTGAGTCGATTAGCCTATCTGATAATCTTTTTTTATTCCAGTTGTCACACATCTTCTGTCATATGCTTGCTGGTGAGGTTGGCAAGTTCATAAGTTGGGTATCTGACCCTGTTATCTGACCCTGTTATCTGACCCTGTTATCTGCAGTTATCTCAGCATCTGGCCCCCTATCAGACTAGACATCAACAAGTGGCAGGATTTAATAATGTTCTATCTAAGGCTGAGATGGTGGAGGTTTTTGAATGATAGGCACATGTATGTCGAACAGTTGTATCACCCTCAGATCTTGTCATCTAGTTTTACTTTACCTTGTATTTTCGCGATAATTCAATGAAAGCACCTGCAACAACCATTTGATTGAATAACACAGAATAAATGTGATGCATAATTTGCTGGAAAATCCAACACAAATAGAAAGTAGGGAAAACAATTTGCCTTGTCATTCTAGCAGAATTAAGATCCAAGGATAATGATCTTACCAAAAACAATAATTATTATCCAGCTAAGAATAAATCAGCAATTTGTCGACATGCTATTCCCCCCTCAACCTAATTTACATCTGGCTGTATGGCACTTGGTTCCAAGGAGGTAATTGAGGATTGTCTGCAATACCTGAAACTCGTATTGGTATGGCGGCCATGTTGTAATGGATTGCCGTGTCATGTATGCAGTGATATACTAGTACATTGGTGTAGCTGGACGTGGGGTAATGGTATATTTGACTGCAAGCTGTATGTACATGTTGCTTTGGATGGGCTGTTCTGTGACCGGCTGCCTGTTTACTCCATTGTGTGCCTGTGCATGTGTCGTCCTTGTGTGTACGTATGTTTAGAATGCGACCCCATGTCCCACCTCCATTCCTTCCCTCAAGCCTGCACACTTTTATTTAATGCACCATTCACTTCTTCTAAGTTTAGATTGCTTTTCAATGGGTCTGGCTAAATTTAGCTGCTTATCAAACAAGCCAATGTTTGCCCTGTTGGCTGTGTGTTATGTGTTGTGTGGTGTGTGTGTGTGGGGGGAGGGGTGTGGGTTGTGTGTCTGTGTGGTTGTTCTGCCCTTGGGTGTGTGTTCTGCCCCGGTGAACCCACTCTCAGGTCATACTACAGTGCACACACACTGGCGGACCTGCCAGCTGACTCCATTTGTAAACTCCACCAGGGGTCCTGCTAGCATATCCATTGGTAAATTCCAATAGGGGACCTGATAGCTTACTGTATTCTGTATGTAAATTCAAAGAGGGGAACTGATAGCTTATTCGGAATGTGAACTACAAGGACACTCCATTGGAATGGTCTATTTAGTAGGAGTCCCTACTATCTCCTCCACCTCTCCTCTCTCTCTCTCTCTCTCCCCCTTCTCTCTCTCTCTCTCTTTCCCTTTCTCTCTTTTCTCTTTCTCTCTTACACACACACACACACACACACACACACACACACACACACACGACCACAAACACACGCACTAACTCCCAAATATTCTCTAAATTGTGTCTTTTGAAGCGTACATCATGGCGAGGTAATATCGGCCAGTAACACTATTCCACGTTATTGGTGTGCTTCGGTCTGAATCAGTTATAAAACAAGCTTCGGTAAACTTTACATCAATATCAATTCTTAGTATCATGTTCAAATTGTTGGACTTGCATGGGCAACCTTGGGACGTCGTAATGCGGCGCTATCGAGGACAACGTAAAGCAATGTCGCCGCGAATATCATCAATTTTCCAACTGATTGGTGCGAGGGATGGGTTCGAATGGTCCTGACTCCTGGGTCACTTTAACATTGCCTTGAAGCTGCAACCCAAACACCTACTGTGGTATGACAATCCTTCCATCCTCTAGTCACATACTAAGTGACTTCCCTTTCATACTCTACATGTACGTCCGTGGCCATTGGCCTTGCGTGATCCCCATTCAGTTATCTCAGGAGGCTCACTAATGATCGACTTCTCGGAGACCTTTATATTTTCCACCTTAAACTTTAAATGCGAGAATTCATGCATATTCCGTTACATTCTGTTGAATTATCATTCACGTACACTGTTCTAGCATACACTCCAAAGTTGTCAGACAGACAGACATACAGAAATACAAACAAACAGACAGACAGACAGACAGACAGACAGACATACATACAGACATACAGAGATATACAAATATACATTCAATTCTACATTTGATCAAGATGGACGATGCTTTACGTATAATTATTCATTATATACGTAATAAATAGTTGGACTAATGTTGCAGTAATAAAGTATGTATAATAATGTTTATGAATAAATGATAATCGTTGAATGCTTAGAGCTTAACATCGAAAGAGATAATGGAATTCATCGCCAATTTGAGTAGAATTACATAATTTACATATTCTGTTATCCATTAGTATATTTTGCCATTTTCCAGTTTCGATCGGAAGAATATGATTTGCTGTTCTAAATTATAGAATCGTGTAATATATAGATTTCGGCAAAAGTAAGTAGTTTTTAAAAGATGGCATTTGTTTAAAATGTCTGTAATATAGAGCCTTAGAGCTTTTTACTGTATCACTCTGCCACCTTTGTATAAACTGATCTGTAAGTGTTTGTTCTACTTGAGATACTAGCCATTTCCTATTATACATTTGGGTTTTTTCAAATACAAGCCTGTCAAATACGACGTGACCGGCGCGTATTATGGTGACACTTATGCAGACCTACCACAGAAAACAGACGGCGGAAAGAATAACACATGAATAAGAAAACACTCTTCATGAAACCCGACGTATTATTCATGACGGACCGACCTAATTTGTCACGAAAACCTGCATCAATCGTCAAAATTCAGATACATAAAACATTACTACCGCAATATCTTTATATCATACCTATGGATGGAGAATGCAGATGCAATTAATCCGTACACATGTGCAGCACTAAAGATGACGACACGTGTTGCAGTAATGATTATTATGTTTATATGATGCAGCTTTACAATTTCGGTCACCCAGTATTGAAGAATTCGTCGGGTTTTATGTATAGTGTTGTCTTATTCACGTGTTATGCTTTCCGCCGTCTGTTTTCTTGTTTTATGGTGTCCGACGTTTCATTTCTTTAGTAGTCCTGTTAGGATTTTATAGAATTATTTTATACACGTTTAATTTTGTTGTAAATATATCAAACTTAATTTCCAGTAAGCTTCCATGATCAAATATATATTTGAATGAATAGTAGTAGTAGTAGTAGTAGTACTATTAATAGTAATAATAATAATATACTATATTTATATAGCGCCGAGTTCCAGCTAGGCTGCTCACAGGCGCTTAATGTGAATACTTATTACCCCGGTCAATTAAACACAATGTTAACGCGTTTAACTAGCATATTGCCGATGAAAAAAATAAGTTTGAGCATATAACTCCCCATACTGCAGATTCTTAATTCGTTGCCAATATCTAAATGAATATATTGTACAATTGTCGTTCTTGTTATCAACCCTCTTCGTGAACTAGCATCAGACTGCATATCTGAATTTGTACAGGTCTACCAACGCTCCACGTGATCCAATATGTAAAATCCCGTATATAGTCATGCAGAGATCGGACATTCAGTGCTGAAGATCCATCCATATGGAACAATCTCCCACAGAAAATCAGTGAATTAGAATAACTATGCACTTTCAAGAAGAAAAAAGCATCAAGAAAACCTCATGATCATTTCTTTTGTGAAGTTTATGGATCATTCTCGTTCACCCATTTCCCCAAAGCGCATTAAATGAGCAGTTGTGGTATTCTGCATAAATGCGCTATATAAATGCTTATAATAAATAATATATAAATATTGCAACACGACCCTGTCCTAGGAATCTCGTCTGTCATTGATGACTATGTTGATGAAAGACATGCAGAAAGATAAGATTGCGATAATTTAATCTCTGTTCTATCCCTGAGGTAACAAGTAGTATTGCTGACATACAAAAATAAATACGAAACTGTGTCTCCAATAGTAAGACCGTAACAAGAGATGTATCTCACCATCTGTAACGAGAGTTTAGTATTTATGAGTCTGTTGAACATAATATTCGATATTATTAAAGGCATACAATCACAGATATTTATGGCCGTTCTTGACTAGTTCTTGGCTACAACTACAAAGTACATTCACTTGACATACATATAATCATGTTTGTACTTCCAAAAAACTTTCTACCGCTGTAC
>JAUTBQ010112307.1:0-15691 GCA_032361185.1 Lepetodrilus ovalis | reverse complement strand
ACGTAAATAGTCTCAGACTGAAATTTGTTTGGTCATTATCTAGGTCTATCAACCGTGATTGTATGCCTTTAAAATTGTGTCTACTTAACTCTAAATAAAAGTTAATTATACATTATGCATTTTATTTTTTAATGTTGTAATTAACTTATTACGTATAGTGTAGGACCAAAGACATTTTTAGTGTTTTTCTTTTTTCTTTTTCTTTCCATAAAGTAGCTAGTGAGGTTGTCCATAACAGTGGCAATTAACCTACCATTCAGGTAAGAGAGAGAGAGAGGGGGAGAGAGTGAGAGAAAGAGAGAGAGGGAGGGAGAAAGAGAGAGAGAAAGATAGGGAGGATTTTATTCAGTGTTTATGAATTTGCATGTGTGCACATCCTCCTCAACCTGCCATCTTAGTAGGCTGCATACAAAGAGCGGAACACCATCCTGCTGGGACAAGTACTAAAGACGGGATTCCACGTCAATTCAAGATACCTCCAGGTGTCTGTATACCAACATAGAATGTTCATATGCGACTTTGAGGAATCCATGCCCTAGTGTCAAGCTGTGTCCACGTGGGAGTTGAACATAGGTCAGACGCATTAGGCTAGCGCTCTGCCCTCAGGACTACCCTCCTACAGGTCCTCTAACGTATTTACCCTTTACCTACTACATGCCGAGATCATTATACCTCATGACAGTACTCGGGGTACCCGCGGACCTCCTTCATCTACACCTCCACACCAGAGTGGGAACTCCCGTACCGGTATTTGTTATAATAATAAGTCTTTATGAATGTCCACTCGGGCAGCGTCCCTCGGTCCGTGAGATGGAGCGAGCCTGACCAGGAAGGAACGCGCGGCTGTTTATATCCAGAACCCTTTAGCTGGGATGTCTGTATCAACAGATTGGTTTGCAATGAAAATACTTGTGTGAGAGCTGACGAACTAATCACAATGTGGAGGATGGCGAGAGTCCAGATCGGCTGATATGAGGAAGAGATAATACACAGTGTGTAGACTCTCCATATAGTCGCAGAGGGTGAAAATAAACTAACAGTGTGCTAACACCCTCCCCGTCCCCTCCTCCCCCAATCCCCATCTTAATCAACGTATAGAGACCACCATCAAGTTTGTGTCATGGCAGAGTACGATATACACTCACACTCTATATTTATTGATTAATTCATGAATAAATAATGCATTAATGACACTAGATTAGGGGGAGTTTTAATATGTCGACCATCTCTCTCTCTCTCTCTCTCTCTCTCTCTCTCTCTCTCTCTCTCTCTCTTCTCTCTCTCTCTCTCTCTCTCTCTCTCTCTATCGCTCCACGTAACTGTAGCTTATTACTTTCTTTCTGTGTTGGTAGGTTGCTACTGTTTTCCACGACGCCACTATCGGTAACGCCATCAATATTGTCATCGTCCGGGTGATGCTGCTGAAAGAACTGCCAGTACGTATGTCTTTCCTTTATATATTTCAGTACCTTTATAACTCCACACAAGTATACCTGCATATATCTTTACCCTATTGCATAACATTACGTGTGTACCTTTACTCTACTAGTTAACATCATTTTGGAATATCCTACAACTACTTCAATAGACAGTATATACATGAACTTGCATACTGTATACAGTAATTATATGACATGTTTAGGGACATTTTAAAGAGGGATTGATGTGACCATGTTACAAATGGAGAGCACAGTTTCTACTACATGTATCAGATCTGAGTCAGAGTGTCATGCCGTATTTTCTCCCAGGACAATCTAATCATCATTCACCACGCCGACAAGACGCTGAGGAGCTTCTGCAAATGGCAGCACACCGTCAACTTCCGTGACGACGACCACCCCAACCATCACGACGTCGCCATCCTCATGACAAGGTCAGTGTCAGTCTGGATGTCCGTTCGTGCGCGCGCGCGCGTTTCGCATGACTGTGGTAACAACTAGTCGTAGATGATAACTGTTTGTATATCATACTTCAGACAGTTGAACATCATGGCACCATACGTCTACTTCCGTCAAAGTCTAACTATTCCAATACAATACTGACAAGTCTCTCAGTAATGTCAAGATGTATTCATGATATATACATACATTTTTCTGTGGATCATCTCCCTACTATTAAGTCTCAAGAATGACCGTGTCGTGCAATGATGTCACTATGATCACTGTTGAGATCTACTGTTGTCTTCAGACGTAACATCTGTTCTCGGATGAACGAGCCGTGCAGCACGCTGGGTCTGGCGCAGGTGTCCGGCATGTGTCAGCCCCATAGGACCTGCAGCATCAACGAGGACACCGGCCTCGCCCTGGCCTTCACCATCTCACATGAGCTGGGACATAAGTAAGCACGTCACCGTCTACAGCATCCAGGAACATCGTCATTCAGTGTCATTGCGAGTAGTTCGACCAAGCTGTACAGGCACACTAATATAGAGGCTTCTTATTTGGGGCATTGGCAACTGTTTTCTTCTTACACATCCACCACAAATATCTGAGATACAAATGAGGACACCAATATCTCAGAAAATACATACTGCTAGTATTTAGACCAAGCATGCAGAGAATTATTCTTTGGGCCATCGCTAGTTTTATTTCTACGCATCTCACATTTATGACAAAGTATATATAATAGTTAACATTCCGATTAACATATAAATACAAATGCATATATTAAGTCTGCTTTCGTCGATCTTCCTACATATCCAGCCGAATGTATTGACGTCTTTCACACTCAGAGGAATTCATGTTTCCTGAGGTATTGATGCATGCCTAAGGTATTCATAATTTCCCCGAGGGACTGACCTGTTCCCAGTGTATTCACGTGGCCCCTTGGTTTCAGCTTCGGCATGAAGCACGACGGTATCCACAACCAGTGCCAGTCACCTCGAGGAAAACAGTACGTGATGGCGCCTCACCTGATCGCGGACAGCACCCCAATGAGCTGGTCCAGGTGCAGCCGTCAGTCCATCACACAGTTCCTGGAGTAAGTCAGCATCCTCCCACACGTGCAGGTCACGGCATAGTACAGACCTTAGTACGCAACCCTTTAGTAAGCTGTAGAGAATGGTCGACACAGATGGCTCATCTCAATTGAGAAACGGAGACTATCAATGTATACATATGCTAGTTTGTTAATTGATATTGATTCCATTGACATGGGTATACAACAAGACTGACTACTTTAGCATTAGTAACATTGTATTATCGTGCTAGCATTGAAGATCAAGGTGATGTTCCATAGATCATTCCCCAAAACCATCTTTGCCCTATCACAACGATAGACATATGCCATGTGATGATGTGCCATGACCTCATATAGATGCTTGTTGGTCTTCACGTTCTGCTTATGTTCTCAGTCGGAACTGGGGCTATTGTCTGGATGATGAACCCACAGACCGGGAACACACATACCCCTCCAAACCCGCCGGCATCATGTACGACACCAACCACCAGTGTCGACTGCAGTACGGCGGTGATGCCGCGCTCTGTGACGGCATTGAAGTAATCGAGGTCCGTCTCCAGCTAATTCTGTTCTGTAGTACTTGCATTCCAGTAATGATGACTACCTGTTAGATTTTTTCAGATTGGTAAATCTTTGCCTAAGATAGTGTTGCTATCATATGTTGTCTGAAATGATAGACACTTGTATATTGTATTTGTATGGGATTGTGGAAGCTGTTGTTAACGTAGCTGTGTTTTCCAGAACGTGTGTAACACTCTGTGGTGTCGAGTGGACAACAAGT
Organism: Lepetodrilus ovalis; assembly: GCA_032361185.1. Lineage (NCBI taxonomy): Eukaryota > Metazoa > Mollusca > Gastropoda > Lepetellida > Lepetodrilidae > Lepetodrilus > Lepetodrilus ovalis. The sequence goes on along the minus strand of JAUTBQ010112307.1, from coordinate 11,952 downwards.
GCTCCACCAAACTACAGGCAGCCGCCGAAGGGACGCTGTGTGGGGAGAACAAGGTGAGACAGTACATCAGACACCCCTCTACACTGTGGACAATATGTATTACAAAGCCTAATTGTTGGAAATTTCTTAGAATCTGAAAATGCTTATTAAGGACTATTTAAACATTATGTTAGTTCTTCTTATATACGTTTGTCCTACTTGTTTCTATTATTATCATAACTCTTTCTGTAATTATCCTACTTCTTTTATTTTCTTGTCAAATGTTTCTCTCTATGTATTTTTTCTCTCATAGTTTTTATTATACTTTGAACCTGCATTTCTTATCAGTGTTCTTTATGTTCTCATCATACTTTTAATAGTCTTATAATGCTTAGTTCAGTTTTCATATTTATCTGGTTTTTTTTTTATTTCATTCTTCTTTGTGTTTTCTTAATACTATCGTACATCTTTATGTTCATATAATTCTTCTTTCTATTGTATATCCCTGCTGCGACATTAAGCAATAATTCAAACTATCAATCAAACTATTGTATATCATACCTCTATAGATCTATGTGATTATTGAATGTTCTCTGTTCTTGTTTTCGTAATTGTTTTTAATCATGCTTCTCTATTTTCTATTTTGTTTCTGTTCTTGTTCTGTCTGTTCTTATACATCTCTGTTCTGTCAGTGGTGCTATGGTGGTCGGTGTGTGGAGATCGGGAATCGACCAGAAGCTATTGACGGCGAGTGGGGTCAGTGGGAGGGCTGGACGGACTGTACGCGGACGTGTGGAGCCGGAGTCAAGTATACAGAGCGCCACTGTGATAACCCCTCGTGAGTCAAGGTCACAACATGGCCACTGCACGTCCCTGTTTATATCACATAGCATCCTGTGTTGGATATACAGACAAACAATCAGGAGGTCATTCTCCATAGGCCCAGTGTGAATGGTTGTAACATCTGCAATTTTCAGTGGGTCACACAGATACCTTTAACATTGCAGATTTTCAAATGACCCCCAGGCTCCTCTATTTCGATCACTGCTCTTGCACACATAATGATGCCAAAATAACAAATAAAAAATCAAGTTGTATGTTGAAAGTGGAAGAAGCGTTCATAAAATAATTTAACCCATTTTTCTTTTTCAGTCCCTCAAATGATGGTAAATATTGTATTGGGGAGCGTAAAAGATACAAGATTTGTAGCACAGAAGTAAGTATTATTAAATTTCTTATTTCGTAACATAGATTATCAGTAAATGTTCAACCTGATGTACTTATTTATTTGATTTAATGGCAGGGATAGCAATTAACACTTGCCCGCTCGCCCAGGCAATTTCTCCCAATGCTAAAGGTATCCCAAGGAAGAGTACAAATTCATAACATTTGTTATTTGTATTACTATTCATCAAATCAAATTCAACAGGATTAGACAAAAGTAAAACACTTATCCTAGTCCTGTCCTAAAACAATGTATGTGTCCATACCCTAGTTCAACTAGTAAAACATAAGTCTTTTGATCGGAGGGCGGAGCCATAATTACTATAATAATAATCATAATTATTATTATTATCATCAATATTATCATGTTATCATTATCATTATTATAAAAACATTATTTCCAGCCATGTCCAGAGGAGGTACCCAGTTTCCGAGAGAAGCAGTGTTCTGACTTCAACTACATCCCTTATAAGGACGGGCTGCATGAATGGGAGCCAATCCTCACACCACGTATGTAGTGGCGCCATCTAGTACCATCGCTATCAGTATCTACTGTTGCAGTAACTTATTACACTCCAAAAATGAATCATACTTACATGTGTAAACTGATCATAACGATGATTAATGATGCTCTCATAAAAAGTCTACTGGTGGAATTCCTACTGAATCACTGTGCATTCCGTAACACTGACATTTGTGCAGCTTAAGTTGTCATGAATGTAAGATAGAATCAGAGTTGTTCAGGATATATTATATGACTACGTGAACCTTCCAGATACGCCCTGCCAACTCCACTGCAAACCTGTGGACAAGTTCTTCTCTGTGAATCTGAAAAACATGGTGACCGACGGCACCCCCTGTAACCCTGGTGACCGCAACATGTGCATTAGCGGCCGCTGTCGAGTGAGTAGTCTCCCTTCAAGTCTCAGATGGGAATAGCTGGAGAGAGAGGCAGCACATGTAGTGTATGTGGAGAGCAACCAATACCATACCATACCATCTGCAAGAACAGCATTCTATTAATCTTTCCTTTTGAATGTCAATAGAATACCACTGTACCTGATAATGGAATATCGATACCATGATATATGATGCATCTTGGAGGTTAGAAAAGATATTACACCATTGTCCAAAACAGACAAGGTTCATTGTATTGAGAACTTAGATATGGGTTCCTAGGAGTAAGTCCAGTACATGCTCTAGCCATACACTGTGGGTTCCTATCCTATACTGCTGCTACTGGTATATCCTCTAGCCATACACCATGGTTCCTATCCTATACTGCTGCTACATCCATGTCATGTATTGTCTATCTGTGTCTCCAGCACATCGGCTGCGACTGGGAGATCGACTCCAGTGCAGTTGAAGACAGATGTGGAGTCTGCTATGGCGATGGATCCACCTGTAAGACTGTCAAGAAGCAGTTCAATGAGACAAAGCAGTTAGGTATGACATCATCAACTGTCCTCAAATTCTCATCCGTTACCTCATCATCTGTAGTTAACCCTCTCCCTGCTGCAAGGATACACCCTAATCAGTAGTGTATGTAGGGTTAATATCACAATATTCCCACTACTTGTCATCAGCTGCCATGTGCTTCACCGCTCCTCTGTGTTTAGGCTACGTCCAGGCTACGGTGATCCCCAAAGGAGCGCGGAACATCCGAGTGGAGGAAGTGGCCGCCGCCAACAACTTCCTGGCGCTGAAGAACGACCAGGGGAAGTACTTCCTCAACGGCCACTGGTTCATCCAGTGGAGCGGCGACTACGAGGCGGCGGGGACGGTGGTGCAGTACCGCCGCGAGGGCAACAAGGAATACTTCAAGGCTGCCGGACCGCTGAAGGAACCGCTCCACATCATGGTCAGACTTCATTTGTCTCCATTACATCTGTCTCCGTTACATCTGTCTCCATTACATCTGTCTCTGTTACATCTGTCTCCATTACATCTGTCTCCATTAAACTCCATTAAATATGTCTGCATTACATGTCTCCATTACATCTGTCTCTATTACATCTGTCTCTATTACATAGCCAATGTAGTTCCAGATCCATCATATGTAACCCACACAATGCTATTTCATTTTCTTCATAAGCCAACATGGAATAGTATGATAGCATACTAATCGTTTCACGTGATGAGGAAATGCCATAATGCAATTGGTCTTGTATTAGAACTGATGCTATCCCAAACCATGTTATCTGAACTGAACATTGTATCATTTTGGATGGAATATATAATACACAGAGATGTTGTATCATGAAATACCAATGATTTGTAATTCAAACAATATGGTTATCTAGGTACAACATCAATATTTTAACTTTTTCATTGGGCTGATGGTTGACCATGATCATAGTCAGATTGGCTTGTCCTGTGTTATCAAAGTCTGTCTAAGAATGTGACTCTCAGTATAATCTAGCATCGCTCAGTAGTTGATGTGGCTTGAGACACTGCCATCATGATCATGCGTCTGTCTTTGTCTAGCTGTTGCTGCAGACGACTAACCCTGGAGTCGTGTACGAGTACACCGTGCCGAAGGAGAACGTGACAGACACGCGAGCGCCGGAATTCCACTGGGAGTACTCGGAGTGGTCGCACTGTACAGTGTCTTGTGGTGGAGGTACGACCTGGTCTTATGTTACGTCATCACAGACATCAGTTGGTAGTATTATTGTGTTAGTGTAAAAATATCGCTGGCAAATAGTCACAACTGAAATCATTATGATATAACTGTGAGTGTAAGTTACTGTGACTTTATGTCACTGTCTATTCCTGCCTGTGACTGCAACTGACTGACTGCCTGTGACTGTATGTGACTTCATATGACAGCATATGACTGTCTGCAACTGTCTGTGACTGTCTGCAACTGCCTGTGACTGTGACTGTCTGTCTGTCTGCTGCAGGCACAAAGCGCTCCCAGGTGGTGTGTATGGAGAAGGAGGCTGGGGTGGTGGACGAGATGTACTGTAACAGCTCCACCAAGTCTGACGACCGACTGCGCAGCTGTAACAGCCATCTGTGTCCTGCCAGGTAAGTAGTTGGGGAACACTGCGTCAGTGTGGACGTGGACATCTACCACCGCTGTAGACGTCGCATGGAAGCTACTTCAATCAGTAAATATACTGGAAATAGCGGAGGAAGCATTCATAAAATATGACAGTCATCTGTGTACTATCACTATCTTGTATTCCTTTCTTGCTGAAATCTCCTGAATGTCATAATGGTTATCCTGTACAGTGATTATCCTGAAGTGATTACACAGTAATTAGATTATCCTGTATAATGATTATCCTGTACACCATGTCATCCTGTAATCCTGTACTCAGATGGTGGACAGGACCGTGGCAGCACTGTTCCGTGACATGCGGCAACAACGGCATCCACCGCCGCACCGTCATCTGTGTGCGGAGTCTGGGTCCCGACGAGCAGATGGCGCTGGAGGACGATGCGTGCCGAGGTCTGGACAAACCCACCGAGGTCGAGCCCTGTCGCCATAGAGACCCCTGCCCTGGGGTCATAGACTGGGTCATTGGGGAATGGTCCAAGGTGAGGACTGTGTGTTGTCTTTGGGTGGATTTGAATTATTGGAAATCAGAGTCAAGGAAAGTAGTGCTACTCATTTCTGTACATAGGGTGTTGGCCTGGCCCAAATTGATTAGAGAATTGTTTGCTGTGGTCGTCTGACATTGATTGGGCTGGAAATGGTTGACATCTACTAGAACATATATGTAACAATACGTAGACGTGTTTAACGTGACCAATTTGTTGTAGTGTACCAGTAACCCATGTGCGACCCAGCTCAGACTGGTGACCTGCAGCGGCGAAGAGGGCGAGTCTTGTGACCTTGACACCAAGCCCAAGTCAGAGCGACCTTGTGGGAAAACCAAGTGTGGCAAGTGGAAGGCATCGGAATGGACAGAGGTAAGTGCTGGCAGTAACAGATGTACACAGAAATACACAGATATATACACAGAAATACACAGATGTATACACAGAAATACACAGATGTACACAGATACAGATATATCATGTACTGATATCACCCTGTCATGGATGGACTGGATGTAATGTTTCTGCTTTCTCGCCTCAGTGCACCGAGACCTGTGATGAAGGAATGCAGGCCAGGAAAGTAGAGTGCGAAAACGGCGACGTGTGCGACCCTGACCTTGAACCAGAAAAGGAAAAGAAGTGTCACCTGACGGATTGTCCACCAGCGCAGTCTCTAGTGGACAACGACATCGCCACCGTAAACATGAACACTGACAAGACAACATCAGAAACTGACAACGCAGATTCCAAACCCACAGATTCTACTGTAACGAATTTCAATAATACATCAAAAGTTACCAATATTGAATCATCTTCCGATTCTATATCTGACAAAAACACTGACATAGGGTTGAGTGTAAATTTAGGACAAAGTGAAGCAGGTGAAATCAAACTAGGAGAATCCAGTATTGATATTAGTGGTGCTGAGACCAGTATACTCATCCCAGGGAACTTAGACGTGCCGCACAAACATCGTCATCACCATCACGGACACAGGAAACAAAACAAAGACATCGTCATCAATGGCAAGCACTCTGAAGAAAACAATGTTCTTCTGGGGAAAGACCAGCCAAATGCCAAGACAAAAGTCACGGGCAATACACCCATACACTTCGAGGGAACCACAATCAGGGGGGATAACTCTGACACAACCGTGAAGGCGGCGCCAGAACAACAGGCCACGGGACAGAAGGACAAAACAGTGGAGTACTGGTGGCAAACAAGAGACTGGAGCAAGGTAACCTTTAACCTATGACCTTTAACCCAATGGCATGGTTTCATAAAGCTAATCCAAGTTGTAGCAAGGTCCTGTGATAGTCTACACTGGAAAATACTGAGCAACACTGGTTGAGCAGGCCTTTCATTTCCCAGATTTGTGTATATTTCCCACTGAAATATGAACTGAAATATGCTTTAGCATAGCATACCTTTTTAATGAGTTTTGAATTAAGCATAAAATATTTCGCTTCAGCTGTATTCTGAGCAGCTACAATATGGCCGTAAAGTTACCTCCTGCCATCCCTTAGAACATAACCCCATCATTGTCCCTAACATAACCCCCCGGCTGTCCCTAATGTTACCCCCGGCTGTCCCTAATGTTACCCCGGCTGTCCCTAACATTACCCCTGGCCGTCCTACTTGCAGTGTTCGCGGCACTGCGGAGGAGGGATGATGTCGCGCAGTGTGTACTGTATGGAGGTGCACACCGGCCAGGAGGTGCCCCAGACTCACTGCAACATGCAGCAGAAGCCACCCGAGGTGGAGAAGTGCCACAGGATGCCATGCCTCTTGTGGCAGTCCACCGATTGGAGCCAGGTCAGTACCGCCATTTCAGACTCCTTGCTCAACATCTCCAGGAAATGCTCAAACTGCAATACATTGTATCTCACCTTCCTGTAATACCACGCTTCACTTAGGGTTTGTCAATGACCACCTGATGCTCGACGGTTGCAGTGTTCTGCTACATGTGGCTATGCGGTGCGGTCCCGCCAGGTCTACTGCCAGAGTCCAAACAAATGCGACCCGGTCGAGAAGCCTCCGCAGAAAGAGGAGTGTCACCTTCAGCCGTGCATTGCCTGGGTCAACGGAGACTGGAGCCAGGCGAGTTGTGTCACATAGTGTCACAAGATTAACAGTAGTGTCACATCACGATATTGATAGTTGAGAGAGAACCTCACACAAGTGTGTTTTTTTAGTGTATTTTGATATCATTGTTACTCTATGAGTTAATAAAAGTAACGTAAATATACGAGACTTTGTTGATTGAAATCTGTCATGAGTAATCCATAAGACTGACTACCCATTGGCTGGATATCCGTTCTCTACTCTCTTGAAATTTGAATAGATGTATTTTCTTGGGTATTTTTCTTCATTGCAATGAAGTCGAGAAGAAACCAAGTTTCATACCGTATGAGGCTACTTTGTAAATCTTAACATTGAGACTTATCTCCCCTTGTCTGCAGTGCTCCCAGACATGTGGCGGGGGTCAACAAGTACGTCTGGTGCAGTGTGTCAACCTGACCTCACAGCAGATGGCCATTGGCTGTGAACCCGTCGTCAAACCCAAAGAACAAGAGGCTTGTAACACGGATTCCTGTCCCAGAGTCAACGCAGGTGTGGAGAGTTGTCTTTCCTTTGTTGTACTCACTCTAGTCTAGGAACATTTTCATTAAAAACTATTTTAATAGTACCAATATATTAGCTTACACCCTTTTTCTTTATTTCATTAATATTTCCAGTGTATGGATGTCAAGGTCATATGTAAATGTCAAGGTCATCTGTAAATGTCAAGGTTGTCTGTTCCAGCGTACTCCTTCACGTGCGAGTCTAACGAGATGAGCTACAGAGTGTGCAAGATGTTGAAGAAGCTGAACCACTGCAACAAGGCGTACGTCCGCGCCAAGTGCTGTCGAACATGCGGAACTCATCGTAGAAACTCCAAGCCACCGATTAGAAGACTTTCCCGAAGATAACAAAGTGTACGTTTACGTTCATGGCATTAAACGTTTTAACTCGTGACAAGTGCTCAATTGGCAGGAAATGGCCTGCTGCAGTCTGATTGGTCAATCTGGTTGATTGACAGGTGAACTATTGATGAACGATCATGATGAAACTGATGTTAAGTGTTGTAGAGTAATTGTGATTCCAGTGTTGTCATAGTAACAAGTCTACAAGTTACACGGATGCCATTGATATTCGAGGATGGATCTGGAAAAGTGCAGTGTCATTCTTGTGGCAGGCTTCTCATGACGAGTTGACCTACTGACCGACGTGTCTGGAAAAAGTGCTGTCACAACACTGTAACAACTACCATCGGCAGTGTTCTCTATGTTGATTGGATTACGAAATCCAAACCTGATTGGCTGATATTGAGTTGCTAAAGAACTGATATTTGATAGGATGTGTTCATCAAGATGATAGTTACACATTACAATGGACTGCCCAAACCTAGATTCTCCTCCTCCACTTGCTATAGACTCCCCAAATCTAGCCTCCCACACAACACCCACACTACCCTCACTCACTGCTGACCTCTGATTGTGTGACACACCCATAGTGACACACCCGTAGTGACACACTTCTAGAACAGGCGTTCATCACTTGTAGTCAAACAAGGAGCAGTTCCTGCGATACGACCAACAGCTTCTGGGGTGGTCCTGAAGAACGACAACCAGTATTTGACGATTCATAAACTGTTGATGCCGAGATGCTGAATACTTCTGGCTGTAACAAGTACACGTTGTATATCTAACACACACAAGAATGGTAGACTCTCTTTATAGCACCTCTACAGCAACAGCTCCACATCAGAAACAATCAGGATACACATGTTGATATTAATTACACAACTGTACGTAATAAATGGAAATGAATGTTCGTTAAGTGCCACTATTAAGGAGTCATCTGAAGAAAATAATCACTACTTTCCTGAATGTCACTTCTGTGTGGTCTGTCTTTTAATACTGACTATACTATACACGTAGTTGGGAGATTTATGAGAAAACAGGATTTATGTGATTATTTAGTGCAACGATATACAGTGTATACTTTACTATATAAATTCCTGATGAATGTCTTGAAGAAGTTACTAATCTAATTTTTTTGTTTGTGTTGTTACAAATTAGTTGTACACCTGGAGGTAAGATAACCTATGGAGATAAGATACCGGGTAACCTATGGTATTCACTGTTTTATTTATAACTATCGGCCCTCTTGTAGTGAATTCCATAAAGCCAGTTTCCTCTTATCTATTCACATGGCTGTTACAAACATTTTAGTGCAGGATTAAGAAACTCATTCAATGTCGCTCCCCGGCTGGTTGAATGACTCAGTCTTATATTAAACCTGAATCACATTCCAGGGTATCCTTTCACGAAGCTTCCTTATCCACTAAGAGAGTGGTAGCGCTCACTTTGCTGATAGATACTACACTGCTAAGAGAGCGCTACCAGTCTCTTAGTAGATAAGAGAGTTTTGTGAAAGGATACCCTGGACTGTAAGCCTGGCTTGCTTTAGTAGTGTGCTGTCCTGTTACACGACACGCCGGTTTACAGCATGTGACCTTGACCTTCAGTCGACCATTGCTGTATATTTCTCAATGTGAAGGTCTTCTGTTGAGGATGCCCAGTACAATAACATTGTTTGTTGAGAAGATAAATGATGAAGATAAAACATGCTGGAAATACTCATGTTGTTTTTGTCTTTGTCTTTGTCTAAAAATGGAATTACTAGCATGACATGTTAGACAACTATTGCAGTAAAATTATAGATATACAAATACAATTATACTATTGTCATTAAAACATAATTTATTCACTGAAATTCAACAACCTCATGGACCACATGCCTACACAGAAGTACAATAGCATACAGCAACATCATAGACAAACCATGCCCTTCAAAGTTTGCTAAGGATTGCGTTATCGTTGACCATGGAATGAGTAGACAAAATGTGTGTAAGCTATGACCCCCTACTGAATCTTAATGTTGACTGACGACACAATACCATGGTGCTAGAGCCACTGACAGACCATAGTCCAGCTGAATCTGACAGACCATAGACCAGCTGAATCTGAGACCATGGTCCAGCTGAATCTGACAGACCATGGTCCATCTAAATCAGACAGACCATAGTCCAGCTGAATCTGACAGACCGTAGTCCAGCTGAATCTGAGACCATGGTCCAGCTGAATGACAGACTGTAGTCCAGCTGAATCTGAGATCATGGTCCAGCTAAATCTGACAGACCATAGTCCAGCTGAATCTAACAGACCATAGTCCAGCTGAATCTGAGACCATGGTCCAGCTGAATCTGACAGACCATAATCCAGCTGAATCTGACAGACCATAGTCCAGCTGAATCTGAGACCATAATCCAGCTGAATCTGACAGACCATAGTCCAGCTGAATCTGACAGACCATAGTCCAGCTGAATCCGAGACCATAATCCAGCTGAATCTGACAGACCATAGTCCAGCTGAATCTGACAGACCATAGTGCAGCTGAATCTGACAGACCATGGTCCAGCTGAATCTGACAGACCATAGTCCAGCTGAATCTGAGACCATAGTCCAGCTGAATCTGACAGACCATAGTCCAGCTGAATCTGACAGACCATAGTCCAGCTTAATCTGACAGACCGTAGTCCAGCTGAATTTGAGACCATGGTCCAGCTGAATCTGACAGACCATCGTCCAGGTGAATCTGAGACCATGGTCCAGCTGAATCTGACAGACCATAGTCCAGCTGAATCTTGACAGACCGTAGTCCAGCTGAATCTGGCACAGACAATGGTTCAGTTGACCATGCATAAGTGGCTTTCTTAGAGAAACAGAACATTTGTGTTCCTTAGACAGTAATGTTGAACACATTCGTCCTAGATTATCTATAACACATGAACCTCATCAAACTTTGAGGACTAATACAAAGATTTGGCAATGATCTTCACCTGCAGGCAAAATGGAAATAGTAATATGGACTTAATTGAACATAATCCTTGCCCTGCTGGATTAATACAAATCTAAATAATCACATTGTTGGGTTTAAGATCAATAAAAAAAAATTACTACGCAAGCAAGAGAATGAAGACTAAACATTTGACACAGAGGTGGATGAATACCTGTGGTGTTTCCAAACAGCACCCATCCTAATCAGCAGCTGTGTACCCACCCTAATCAGCAGCTGTGTGCCCATCCTAATCAGAAGCTGTGTGCCCATCCTAATCAGAAGCTGGGTACCCATCCTAATCAGAAGCTGTGTACGCATCCTAATCAGCTGGACCCGTATTCTCGAAACTTCGTAAGTCCTAAGAAGTTCGTAAGTACTAAGAATTTGGCAAACTGGTTTTCTTCTTATGTTAATTTATGAAGAGATCTATTCTCACTAAGATGTTCGCAAGTTAAGAAGTTTCGAGAATACGGCGCCTGGTCGTTGAAAACCAACCCCGGGTCGTGATTCAACGGGGGGTTGGTTTTCAATCTTACACGGCATTATGTACAACTCAATGAAGGGAAAGTGTAGGATAATTTCCGATATTCCTACATTTTCTCCGAAATGAACGAATTAATGCTTTGAAAATGCGTATGTTTATCTCTGATATTAACTACACTTTCTCTGAGAACGTGTAGGTGTATCGGGATTTATTCCCCTATTCAGGTCTCGTTGCCATGTTTTTTTTGGTTTGTTTTATACACCTACACTTCCTCGGTGTATCGGTTAATATCCCAACAGTTTTGATCGTGATGCCTCTTCTTCTACCGCCTTGGAGGCCCCACGACCAAACCTGTATGAATATTGACCGATACACCTCGGACAGTGTGGATGTAACTTTTACTTATACTCCTCTTCAATTCTAGTTGACATGGATTATTTTGTTCTAAGTGTAGGTTTATATCCCGATACACCTATACGTTCTCAATGTGATTAACATTAGATAATACAGTTTCGTTCCCAAGATATATGGATATAGGCTCAGCCGCTCAACAACGATTTAACATAATCATATTGAGAGTCACGTCGGCACGATCTTTGACATTCACCAATCACAGGCTCAAATCCACTGTTTTGGCCCGTATGTAACTCGAATGCACGGTTGAACGCATCCTCTCACCCCAGAGGTACATGTTACGCTAGCACTCCACTGGTACCCCTGGCTGACTTATAGGGGAAAAGCTGCGCAAAACTCCAACCAATGAGATC
>JAUTBQ010112196.1:0-15692 GCA_032361185.1 Lepetodrilus ovalis | reverse complement strand
TAGAAACCAATATGTACCGGCCGGTACATAACAGTTTGTTATGACATGGCTTGAAACAGCACGCTGGGGTAATAAAACAATTTATGAAATACGCTTTATTGAATACTAGTACGTTAGCATTGTCAATACGTTCAGATGCATGTAAGCGATACATAAAAAGAATTGCATTTGCAGATTTTCCGATAGTGTTCTGTTGACATCTTGGACTTCTTTGTTGGGCAATCATTCTTGTTGATTTCAGACTTACAGTAACTAGTTTCAAACAAATCCCCCCCATAATAAAATGCCCAGTTTTAATCTATGGCAAAGCTTCCATGTCATATATAGGATAACCTCGTTACTTGCATCTAAGCCGACTAGCACATGTTCGAAGGATTAAAACATTATCAACTTCCTCCTTGTCGTTAGCCGGGAGGCTCCTGTCGCGGAGTATTTCGACGCAATGCACGCCGCGTGTTTACAGTTGCGACCGACGTGACGTCAGTTCGACATCTTGTGCACGACGTTATGTCTATGCACACTGTTGAATGGTTTGCAGTGTGCTCTGGGATCCCTTAAGTCTTAGGTCGGGAACCTTCGCAAACAATGCGACAACAAACATGTCTTGTGACGCTAGATCGGTAAACACTAGACACCCGTTGTTCGTAAAAAAAATATCTTGATGTCAACTTCATTGGCGTATGCAAAGTTCATTTGAATTGAAAAAGGATGTTTTTCTTCCGACCTTTCGTAATACATAATGTTACCGTTAAGAAATAATACCGTTTGTGTGTCATCATGCTAAGATATACTAGTATATTTAGAAGTGGTTTTGACATACTTTAATTGCTATGCTGTCAGGGGATTCGAACCCGACCCATTCGCCTTTGCCGTGGCAAAATGGAACCTTTTGGTCGTAAATCCAGTCGACTTTCCAACCCTCGTGTTGAATCTTTTCACAGATCTGTAATGGCATCGTAATGACATAAAAAGAATGGCATCGTAATTGTTTCCAAATAACAGCTCAAGGACATTACGATATAGTGTAGTATGTTTTACTGGGGAGGTGTGGGTGAGAGTGAAATAAGAGAGAGAGAGAGAGGAGAGAGAGAGAGAGAGAGAGAGAGAGAGAGAAAGAGGGAAAGAGAGAGGGAGAGAGATAAACACACAACGAGACAGGGACAGAGGGAGAAGGGGTTAGGGAGAGTAGGAGACACAGGTGAAGCACAGATAGATATATAGAGAGAGAGAGAGAGAGAGAGAGAGAGAGAGAGAGAGAGATGAGAGAGAGAGGGAGAGAGAGATGGCGCCAGAGAGAGGGGGATAGAGAGAGACAGACAGAGACGCAGACAGACAAACACACAACTAAAGAAATATAAATACACAACTAGAACTGGTTTCTTTTTATAATGATATAAAACAAATGTTATCCTTTGTGAATTGTTTTACGAGTCTTTTCTTCAACAGTATCCAAAAATAATAGGATATATAGAATATTACTCCAACCATGCAATACTGAAAAATATAATTCATTAAGAAACATCGGTCTTTAACAATTTCAGTAGTTTTTTTCCTCACGAATTCGCCATAACTAACCTCATATAATGACAAGATTCCGGATTCTCCGGTGTATTTTCCCTTGGTATTTCCACCATCAGCCGGAGCCCGGATTCCGTGATCGTCTCCGTCCAAGAGTTTCCATCCCAGACCGTATGTAGCCAGACCCACGATCAGCTTGGATTTGGGCACCCCCATGTTGAGCCACCAGCTGATGGACCATTGCTGTGGAAGAGTAGGAGAAGATGTGGAGGAGAAGAGGATGATGAGGAGGAGAAGGGAGGAGGAGTAGGAGTGGAGGAGGAGGAGATGAGGAGAAGGAGGAAGAAGACGAGGAGGAGGAAGGAGAGGAAGAGGAGGAAGAGGAGGAAAAGGAGGAGGAGGAGTTGGAAGAAGAGGAGGGAAACGATGAGGAGGAAGAGGAGGAGGAGGAGGAGGAAGAAGAGGAGGAAAGGGAGGAGGAAGAGGATGAGGAGGAAAAAGGAGAGGAAGTGGAGGAGCAGGAGGAGGGAGAGGAGGAGTTGGAAGAAGAGGAGGAAAACGATGAGGAGGAAGAGGAGGGGGAGGAAGAAGAGGAGGAAAACGAGGAGGAGGAAGAGGAGGAGGAGGAAGAAGAGGAGGAGGAAAAGGAGGAGGAGGAAGAGGAGGAGGAGGAAAAAGAGGAGGAGAAAGAGGAAGTCTAATGACAGGCGGTCGTATACACATAAGGCATTGTACAAGAAAACTCTATAAGCATCCTAGGGTATTTAAATTTCGTCTACCATTTCAGTCTCGTGCAATAAGTACATTGACAAAAACGTTGGATATTTTGTAAGCTTATCATCACGCTGGAATGCCACCCAACCCTACTCCAAACCATCTATGTATGTATATGCAATTCATCTATCATTTATATGTTTTGGTATATAATCTAAACGTTATTAAACGATTACTAATAATTTGGCATCTATTTTATTTGCTTCGGTATATAAAGTTAAATGCATATCCTCCCATAATCATCTCCAGAGCTTTCTAAGCCATACGCTACTCAGTGATTGAAGAACAAACACCGCAGCTATGTCTCATCTCAATGATGGAAACAACAGCATCCTGTCCTTGAGATTACGATATCTGAGTACCATTTAATGCTGAATTCAATATTTTGTTCACAAATCCCCATATCAAATCTGGAAATCGTTCGCAATCTCAGCTGATGAGCGGGGAGACTCACCTGGTAAAGCTCTCGCTGCTCACCCTCAGGGTCGTGTCTGCTGGGGAGGAGAGGGGTGTGATGTCCAGTCTCCTTCTCCCACCCAGACCCGTGGTAGTTGTACGTCATCAGCAGCATGTAGTCGATGTGTCTGCGGACAGAAGGTTCAGACGTACAGACACGGGCAAGAGATACCGCTAGTTACATATTGCATGTCAGAAAATACTAACTGTTTTTCAAATGCACAGGCATTCTAAAAGGGGTGCTTTTACTAAACGACTAACCTTTTAGTAAATTTAGCTTTAGAGTCGCTGTCAATATTATTTCACTTAAATCGCGGCTTATCAATCTAAGAAGAACCCGTAATATCCGTAGCGCTGAATGTTGCAGCAAACCTGCTGACAGATCAATACTGATAACTGCATTGCCACGGTATAGACAGCGCACCCTATCCATTTCGCTCAAGGGACGGAAATTGAATCCAGAGCTTTTGGCTCGAACCTACCTCGTTCTACCATTGAGCTACCACCCGATCCAATTGGTTAACTAGACTAACTATACCAGATGGTGTCCACAGTACGCAGGTTAAGCACAATCAGTCGGGATGTGAATCAAGCATATACTAATAGCAAGCTTGGACTATCCGTGCATATGAAGCTATACCAAATAAAACAGACATATGCAACTTGACTAAAAAACTGGACCGGTGTGGCATAATGCACTTAACACTGACATAAGGAGTAGAGGTATGTCACATTATCAGAGAATACAATCAGTATACCTAGTCCATGCACAGGATGTCAACATCCGTCAGAATAATAATGGATACGCCGGTATATATAATGAGCCATATACATGTATCCAGAAAGCATACTCATATTGCGCTATCCCGTTCAATGAAGTATTTCACGCTCAACTCCCTGAGGAGTAATCAAAGTTTCGGGTCTGCTAGCAGGTTATTAACATTTGAGGGATGTTAATTGGTGATACAATAGTCTGTGCTTCGACGATGAGATTAACGCTGCCATCCCATTCTACCAGATTCACAGCACGTCAGGGTACCAAATCCACTCTGGCAGCGGGTGACACGTTTGTAAGATAAATACAGAGGCAATGCATATGGGCAGCCAGGGCGTTGTGTGTATACTCACTTATAGATCTCAGAGGCTTCATATGCCACGTCGATGTAGAATGTACTCGACGCCGTGGCTAATGTTAGAATCATTCGTTCCTTTCCCAAGTTTTTCCCGTCTTCAATAAACGCCTGATGTAATTTCTGTTGCAGATATGAATGTTTAATGTTAATCGGAAGTAGACAAATTCGTGAATGTCTCTGGTAATGGCGTGCAAAACAAAACAATTTAAAATACATATAGATGGACATCCCACTAGCTCTACATGATAAAAATGAAAACAGTGTGTATAATCTTCAAGGATAAATTTACATAAAATTACACATTCAAAATTACTTTTAAAGAAAATGTCTTATAAACAGGTATCCCGTGTACAAGCAACGTAATCTGTCGTTAGCTCTTCATGTTACATCAGAAACAACGTGGTCTTCAACAATGCCACTAGTTTTGCATGTTAAACATTATATACAATGAATGTAGTCTTCACAAACATACAATATGTTAAATAAGAGACCATTTAATACATATATGCTGTCTGGTTCAACCAACAGAATATTTAATGAACGGAGTCCTGAGTATTAAACTACATGTCCTGCAAGAGAAGCCCTTTAAAGGCACATCGAAAGGAGGTTACCCTGATGCCACTATTTCTGTGAGAGAATATATATTTTAGCTTAACGTAGTGGGTGGCCACATGCATATTACATTGAGAACATAGCTATAGATAGCGTATACCATTTTAATCAATATAGTCTTCTAAAGATAATATCTATTATGTACTGTTTTCAAGTTGTGAATATGTTAATAGATGTATTACGTTCATTAGTATGGTAAATCCATATTTGTCTTCAGGCTTGCTTCCTCTCCAAGCAGGGAACTCCCAGTCCATATCCAGACCATCGAATCCATACCTGAAACCCGGATAGCAAACCTGTGTAATTCAAACGTCATAGGAGTGAAAGAACATACATATGTTAATGTTCATCGCTCAGTTTGGCATTCACAGAAATGATCGTGTATTTGTGAGAGTGTGTGTGTGTGTGTGTGTGTGGGGGTGTGTGAGTGCGCGTGCGTGTGCGCTCGCGTACGTGCATGAGTGTGTGTGTGTGTGCGCGCACGTGCGTACGTGCGTGTGTGCATGTATGTATGTATGTGTGATTAAATTATTTCGTAATGGTTGGAATAGTCACTTTCCTTGAATAAACCAGAGTGTTACACGAGGAGAGGAGATTAATTTATAACAATTTTATATCAGTTTTATTTTTTTTTGGCCTGTCTCTTTCCGTCTTCTACTCATTCTTTCATTTTAACTTCATTTCTTAACTTCTCACTATTTCTTCTCTCTCTACCTCTCCCTCTCCTCTATCTCCCTCTCACTCTCACCCCCCCCCCCTCTCTCTCTCTCTCTCCATCTCTCTCTCACTCTCTCTCTTTCTCGTGACGTGTTACTTTATGACATTACTAACTTTTTCAGATATCTGACGACATTGGCGACCCAAGTGTCCATGTTGTCTTCGCTCTCCATGATAGGAATGAAAGGTTTGGATCCAATCTTCCAACCTCCCACAGCCAGCAGAACCTTCAACTTTGGATTCGTCTCCTTCAACTTCATTGTTCTTGCGTATAAACCTGCAGAACAGAAACAGTTATGACTTATACGTCCATAGAAGTCAGACAATCTCACCCTCAAAACCCCGGCCATTATGACAAAATTACGTCAAATGGATGAAAAGTATACTTAATGGTTGATGTTTCGATGATGAGACAAGCTGCGCTGAACAGATGCTAAATAATAACAAACCATACTATTACTAGTAATCATGCCTTGGGAAATTAAAATTTATTATTATTATTATTATTATTATTATCATCATCATCATCATCGTTATTTATTATTTATTATTATTATTATTATTATTATTATTATTATTATTATTAGAAATATTAAGTTACGGAAGGAAGGATGAGTGATTTAGTGCGGTTTTCTTTTTCTTTTTGCAAGCTTTTCTGAGTGAATATCACCCATTCGCGAGATCTCAGAAGAAGTAAACCTGCGACACATATATGGCTAAGTGCTGCAGTAGACCTGCTAGAACCAGCAGATACTGACGGAACCAAGGCAGGTAACTACAACAGTACAGACTACACACATCACATCTTGCCATGACACCGTTTTGAAAGGTCACTTCTGTGGACATTGATGCCAATGATTCTTGGTAGCTTTGATCTAGGGTCCTTTCGCCACATAAATTATGTAATTATTACAGAGATGACATGAGTCTAAGTCTGTCAATACAAGAGCCTAGAGTCTCTATTTTAATGCAGCAAATATATCGTCCATAGTTTCATTACCGTCCGCTCCAAGGTCGTTCCAGTTATTGGGTTTGAGATCCCGCCCATCTTCAGTAATGTCAACGAAAGCGAAAATGATGTGTGTGCAGATGAAAGGGTCTATATGTTCTGGCCAGAACTTTCCAACACTAGGCCTGGCATTGGCAGAACTGCTGTAGTAACAGAACACTTTCTTGTCACCTGGAATTGTAAAATAAATACGGTAATATATTGTCACGTACAATGATTTAATATTTCGTATTCCCCGGAACTTTAGTGTGCCTACGTCAGAAGTTGCAATAGACCCATTGTTGACATGTGTATTTTTACTTTTCCTCGTACAGTACCACGTACAGTGTTGTCCTTTTTCTGTAGAATAATCCACGTATACGCGTAGGAAATGTACGTTATGTAAAGTATTAAATAGTAGTTTTTAATTGCAATTAGTAGAGATGTTATACGTTCATAAAAAAAAAAAGGATATTAATAAATACAATGACGTAGAAAAATTCATATATATTTAAAACAAACTAATTCCTAGTAAATAAATTCGTTACAAAGTTAACATAACGGTAGTCTCTAAATGTTAACATAACTGTTTGCTAATATTTCCAAGTTCGAAGCTCAGTGTTTACATATCTGCTAAGCTGAAAGATCATAAGCATGTCACCATGCATTGTGTGAGCGAGGGAAACTGTTCTGGCTTAAATCCGTTCTTTAAATTCTTTCAGCAATATTATAAACTCTGTGTTCCTTACAAAGCACAGTAATAAAATCTAAATAAAGAAACGAAACGAAGAATGATTTCTATAATTATTATTCAAATATTCTTACAAGTACGTACTGGTACCGTATATGAAAACAAAATAGTGTCAATACAATCATCAATGCAATCGTCAATACAATGACCGCCTTACAAATATGTTCAATTACTCATGTATTAAATCAAACTTTAAAACAAAACAAAAAGTTTATAGACTATGGAATTTTAAAATATGCATGACGCATTAAGTGGCATTTTGAAACAATTCACTTTAAATACCTCCTGTATTATTACATGTTCTTACAATAACAAGACATAGTCTACAATTGCCTATTTACCTATGCGTGGTGTATAAACAGAGTAAATAGTTTGATAATTCACATAATGACTTACTTTTCTGTGCGCGTGACGTGTGAAGGGCGAGGATCGCCATCATCAAACTACAGACCGTGGTCAGAAGGCCGGACATTATGGTCAGCCGGACGTCGTTCTGGAAAAAAAATACCCAGACGTTCTTGAAACCGCTAACAGCCCATACAAGCAGCTATGAAACTGAAACGTTGCAAGTTCGGGTATTCAAAAATAGCCGACGTTATTTGTCTATTTTTTTCTGGTCAAGAATTTTCGTCGTATGACATCCGGATTGGAGGTTGTGTTCTGTCTATGTCCATACACGGAGGTGCAAATACTGGAGGCCGCTTCTCAAAGCAAAACCGGCACGTGTAGTAAACATGACGTCACTGTGAGTTGCTACATCATTCATTTAGTACCTCTATCCAGCGTCTGTATGAGTGGCATTTTCACTCGTTCAAAACAAGGATAATACGACCTTTCCTTGTCCACTAATTCTGTATTTTAACCATTAATATTGGATCTATATTGGTATAAACTTACTTGTAATTAGACTACAGAAGCTTTCGATTGAGAGGATGGAGCTGATTGGATTGAAATATGTAACGACATATTCAATAGGTTGTTGCTCTGCTGTTTTGTGAAAGGTCGTTGTATGTATGCTGAATGACATATTTCTAAGAATTAAAATATAAAATCTCTACTTTATTTATTACATTATACTTTTAATAATAATATTATACATATTCCAATACCAATCTAAAGGTTCCCAGTGATGCTTATGGATGCTCTCTGACATGTAGGCCTATCTTATCTACAAGTATGGGTCCATATATTCATATTTGCATATTCCTTGAAAGATGCACAGACAAACCTATTCGTATCAAACCAGATTCACGCCAGAAATTGAAAAATAATGCCCAGTCATATTTAATGTATAATTTATCTGTTGTCTTCCTAATTGCATTGTATAGGAACTACAACGAAGTGAATAAGTCAAGTCAATGTATCACTCCGCAAGCTATAGATAATAGTAAGCTACTTACTTCTAACGGTTATACGATCAATCCATAAAGTATATCCTGTATCAGAATTCAAAAGTTAATCCAAGAATTGGCACATTAAATATCCTAACTCCCATGTAAATGTAGTAAGTCAGCGTCAACGTTTAAAGGCACAACGTCATTCTGTTTCTGCCGTCCGTTTCGGTTTCAGTTTGTCCACGATACACTCGTAAACAAGAATTGAAAACTGGTATCACACTGTCTCCTATATTAGGTTCTCTGGACGAGAACGTTAAATAATAACTACATTAGACATTGGTGTCAGTAGAATTGAAAATTGGTGTCGCTCGGCCTAGTGAACACTCAGAGAGGTATGCGAGACGTGTGATATCAGTGATGACGTCCATATTAGCTTTAAGTCGCTTATATTTATATAGGCTGAACATGACTTTTGGTGACCTATTTTTATTCTAAACTTACTTTCAAGGAATTATTATACACAATTAAACGTCTGTACTTAGGTCGAGTGTGAATAAATTAAGTGATTTTATTTTCTAACGGAAAGTAGTGAAGTAACTATTCACGATAAATGTATTACAGATATTCGTCAAATCGAGTAATGAAAAATTCTTTTAGATTTTAGTATCGCTATATGTTCACAACAATGCATACTACAAGGGACTATAACGTATATCGAAGATGCAGTAAAAATATAACAATGGACAAGTACAATAAACCAAATACCATACTAGGGAACATTGGGTTATAATTCTATTCTAATTAATGTTCCTATCATTTATAGATTTCTATATTTGAAATCATACCATTATTTCATGCAACATACACAACATGGCAATGTATAAAATAGCAGAGCAACAACCAAGTGAACATGTAGTTAAACATTCCCATCCAATCAACTTCATCCTCTCATAATACCATTGAAAAAAACGGGTTTTGATTGTAAAGCAAATATTTCGCCATTTAAACTCCAATATTTACATAACTTTTAAAAAATTGCAAATGTTTGAATCATCTGTTTAATAAAAAGTACATTTCAAACAACCTTCACGGCTTTAAAATGTAATTATGTTTTCGTGAAATAAAAAAAAAGAAAGTTAAACTTTTCTTATAACTACACAATTGTTTGATTTGGAAGGTCAGGTCAAATGCATTGACGTTTTTTTTAGCCCGTGCCAAGTCACGTCGTGTTTGCAATTGTCTGTTAAAACTACAGGCATGTTTTAGCGGTATTTTATGGTAAACGTTCATAGTTGACACCCATTTAACGAGAGCTCACGGAGATGCGACAAGTCCTCTAACAATCCTCGCAATAGCTTTCAATGATATTTGCAAGACGTCGAATCGGAGATATGCCAAGGAAGAAGCATCATATGTCATGGTAATGCCATGGTGTTGGTAGCAGTTGTCATGGTGATGGTAGCACATGGTGATGGTAGCACATGGTGATGGTAGCAGTTGTCATGGTGATAATAACAGTTGTCATGGTGATGGTAGAAGGTAGTAATGTCATGGTGATGGTAGCAGACAGGACACCAATCATGATGTTGTTAAACGTGGAAATGGTAGGATAGCTATATTGACTATAATACATGTATGAAGGGATGTGATAGTAACAGGTGATAATGAAGTAGGTATAACAGCCAACGTAATGTCTGGGCACGTAGATGTGGATGTCATTGACGCAAATGCCAAAAGAAATCCTGCTCAAAGATCCTAACAATAACCTAACAGGATTCTGGCAGGACACTTTCACCTCAGTTGTCCTGCTATATTTTTGACCGTACACATTAAGTGTCCTGGTCCGGACATCTTTACCTAACATTTATTGCTGTGCACGTTAACAGTTACCATTGTAAGGTAATGTTATGGTAACAGATGTCATGGTAACAGATAGCATGACAGCAGATATCAGAATAATATCATGTTAGCAGATATTGTGATATATAATGTCATGTTAGCAGATGTCATGGTAGCAGATAGCATAACAACATATGTAATGGTAATAACTGTCATGCTAACAGATGCCATGGTAGCATATCAAATTGGAACAGATGTCATGGTAGAAGACATCATAGTAACGGATATCATGGCAACATATGTCATGACAACAGATGTCATGCAAATGGATGTCATCGTAGCGCACCATGGTAGCAGTCTAGCAGATGTCATGGTAGACGATATCATGGTAGCATATATTGTGGCAACATATGTCATAGTAACAGATGTCATGGTAACAGATGTCATGGTAACAGATGTGGCGTAGTGCCAAGATATAGCTTGATGGTTTAAGTCCACCTATAATATTGTTTATTCACTCCGAACACTAAAGATATATTTCGAATGATTCTTTAAAGAATGTGTGTTGATCCATTATCTTGTGATTTTGTCGTCAAACAACCAAGCTAATGATAATGACGGTATTGACTACAACTGCTCAGTCTATATTAGAAATATGAAAAAGAATGTACAATTACTAGTATTTAGAAAAGGAAAGTTGGAAAATATTCAATCTCAGTTACTGAGCATTAATCTTGCTATAGGTTAAGTGAACACGAAACAGCCTCTTAAAACCTCTCGTTAGAAATAGCTTTTCATAATCGCTTGACGTTAAAATACTAAGCATTCAACAGGTTCACGTTTAATAAGGACACGCAACAATTTAATACGATCCTTACATTTTCACAAACCTGTACGCGACCGATTTCTTTTTTAAAGTTGTATAATGCAAGGTTAAAGTTTGTTTCAATGCAGACATGTTTCTAGCTCTATAACACTCGTGTTTTAAAGAATTACGTTTTCTAATCGCATGGACGACTTGTTATAAGCTGTGAAAACTTCCGTAAAGGTACAGATGTACTGCTACCAGAAGGAAACTTTAACTATGAAATATGCTGGTACGTTATTGCGATATAAGTAGGCAATATGCAACAGTAGTTTTACGTTTATACTCTATCCGTTAGTTTATTCTATAAGCTATCCCGATTCAAAATGACTGGGTGAGTTTATAACATATCAAACCTAATTCTAGGCGATCGTTTTATGATGATAAAGTGGGAAAACAATTGTTTCAGTAATGATATAGCAACACTGGAACTATAAAGAAGTTATCACACTTTATATTTATTGTTCAGAAACATATCAACCCCTAAAATTAAGATCATAAATATTGTTTGTGTTTATTGTATTTGCTGTTTAACATGGCAGTGTACCATCGTGGGTGGTTTGAATAATAAAAGATACGTTGGTCTTTGGGAATGATATCCCACAACAATATTTTACTGAGTGATCATAGCAAAAACACAATAAGAAATAAGTTAGTTGTCCTGTTCCAGGATCCTAACAAATTAAACAATAACCTAACAGGATCCTGGCAGGACATTTTCACCTCGGGTTTCCTGGTTTCATTTTGAACATCCACGTTATGTGTCCTGGCCCGAACACCTAACAGAACACCTAATTTGTTTTCTGCTGTGAAAAATATAGAATATCCTGTTACTATTCCCTCTATAGAACACCGTCATATCAGGTATCCCAGAGGTAACCTCAACTGGACACCCAGGTTTTTTATTTTTATTTTTTATCTAGACTGAATAAATGGAAACGAGATTGTATCATTCTCATTCGTTGCGAATATGTTCGTACATCTTAAGGTGGGTGTCCTGCATATGAGACCTCCAGGACACCCTATGCATACGTGTCCTACTAGAGTGCTGGAGGAATCAGTAATTACAGATCTTCGTAATTTTCTACTGTGAATGACCACGAGTAATGGTTAATGTTGATGGACAAAGCAGAATGGTTGTCCATCTATCAATGCAGAGAAGACATTCCTGTTTCCAGTGTTCTCAGGGGTGCGTGAGAATGTTCAAATGTTCAAAGATCTCTTGCTTTTAGGACGGGATTCGAACCCCTGACTAAATCACTGATCACCACAGTTAACTCATTCCTGTGTCACGTATATGTATAGACTTCACAGATGCAGCACAGACAGATCTAGGACAGACATATCTAGGACAGATAGTTCTGTCTCTCGAGTGGCACAGATATATTCCCACATCAAGTTCTGAGAATACTATTCTGAATCGTACAGTATAAATTGAAGACGATGTTCCAATAATGGAAATATGCATGGCACCTTCCAAATAAAATTGTATTTTCTTTCAGGTGGAGAGGTATTAACATCGGCTACCACACAGACAAATATCATTTTTCACAAACTGAGTTTTCAGCTTATCATGGAGAAATGGAATCGGATAAGATTTCCAGATACAATGAAAATCATGATTGTGCAAATATTTTTGGTGAGTTGGGTTGTTTTTATATAAGCTTTAAGCTTGTTTACCTATCTAGTTATTTATTTATTTAATTAAATAAATTCAGAAAATATATACAAACAAACAATACACACGTATATACATGTCAACGAGCGCTGGTTATTATCATACGATTAACTTAGAATTTACATCTACCCCTTTAAACAAATGTGTTCTATAATAGTTGTGTATGTCAAAGAATGTATATAACTTCACATACAATTAATCGATACAATTTCTCATATTTAGTATAACCGACATACAATTCCTTTTTTTATAATTTTAATACTACATGTAGTATATAACATAGTATAGACGACTAGTACACCTACCTAATTGTCCTAATCCACTTACCTTCTACGTGAATTTAATCCAATTCTACTAGGTTCTAGTCTGAGGGAGGCCCGGCACTGTAGTTACAGTTTCCATCTGGATGTCGCTTTTATACCAGAGCTGTGTTGTCAAGCCAAACAAAGAAGTAGGTTTGAGCAAACGTTCCATGCAAACAAGACGTTGAAACAATGAAAAGAAAGTGGATCCGAGTTTTGGTGTTAAGATAGGAGGGTTTCTTTGGCCGCAGTTGTTGGGAAGCCAGACGTTTGAAGGTTCTTGAATTACGTTAGAGTAACTTTCAGAATTACTATTGTTTAAGTCATTGAGTGGTTTGCCAAACACTGATAACACCACATAATGTATATTCAATCGGAAACGTCCTGGTAATATTATAAGGCGGCCAAATTTCGCATTAACGTATGGCAAAGTGTTCAAATTAAATTAGATAATGGTAAACATTAAATCTATTGAAAAAAATGCCAAGCTATATTTGTCTCACAATTGGAACCGCGTTGTGATTCTAAAAACTGAGTTTTACAGTAACTGTTGTAGAAAGAACAGGTGGGATTTTATTTTATTGTTTCGTATTTTTATTTATTTCCAGAAACGAAGAGTAATTATTTAGCTGGGTGTACTTATTTTTTATAATTAGGTTTATTTTCTCGTCAAGATACGTGATCAATTCACCTTGAAAAGCTAAACAAGCATTATACAATTGGCACTTGCGGCATTCAAGTCAGATTCCTAATGTCGGTCTTGGTTCAATTTGTTGTATGTCTTTTTTCTCTCAACTTGCTGTGAGAGACGTGGAGACTGCGAGAGAACACAAGGACATTCCACTAATCTTAGTATACCCACCTCCCACTTAGTCCAACGTGTCCACTCCTTACTGGAGCCAACCTTTTTGTTCTGTTTCTATTAATCTCTGCACTCCTTTGTATATTATACTACTTAAAGTGGTATCCATGTTTTGTATTGTCCGCTCCTTTGTAGTGTTCAGTTCTTTGTAGTGTTCAATCCTTTGTATTGTCCACTTCACCGTAATGTCAACTTTATAGTATTCTCTTACTTGTGGTATCTACTTATTTGTAGCGTCCATATATGTGTGGTGTCCCTTCATTTGTGACGTCCACTCATTGCTAGAGTACGTTTATTTGTAGTGTGCACTCATTTGTGCTGTCCATTTCTGTGTAGTGTCCGCTTATTTGTAGCTCTTTAGTGGTGAATGCCTGTTTGCGGTCTACATTCCTTTATTGTATCGACGTATTTGTGGTATCTGCTCATATTATCCATTCCTTTTGGGATATGCCTTCCTTTGTATAAGCCCATTTGTGTTCAATCCTTTGTTGTAGTGTTCATTATTCTGTACGGTCCACTCAGTATTATCTACTTATTTAGGATACCAGAAATCTGTAATCATATCTGAATATACGTCGTACGGTTGATATGTTCCCTTTGGGATTTTGTCTATTCGTACTTATATCGCATTTAGGAGGAACTTGTTGAAGACCTTCCCGTCGTCCTTCAAACAGTTCTTGTCCTCGGACTAATCTGCATAGTCACGGCCAAACCCCAAAGACGTCTCCAAACATCAGCTTTGTCTTAGAACGGTTTTTATGGCATCATTTAAAGTAGGAAGCCAAATGGAACGATAGTTCAGACGTACATCATATTATTATGGAGAAGTAAAAGAAAAACATATCTAATTGAACGTCACCGTCATGATCAATCATTTCCGCTGTTATCTCATCCTCGCACACGAAGGTTACTTATTCCGCTCAGGACTATTTCCATGCCAACCAATGAAATCATTTTCCCGATGAATTTGCTGTAAAATTTTATCCAATGAAATACATGTCATCATTGTTCTTTGTATAGTTCCTGTAGACTGTTTGCGCAAGTTTATCTGTAGGTGTATGCCAGGGTGTACGGCATGGAGAGTGCTGAGCGGAATAAGTACCCCTGGGGTGCGAGGATGCTGTTATCGGTACTAAGAGGCATATCAATGTTTGTTCTTTATTGTACGTGAATACCCATCCTCGCACCCGAGAGGTATACTGATTACGTTATAACTTCATCTACCCCTGGCACACATCTAGGGCAAAACTCGCGCAAACAGTCTATAGAAACTATAAATAGAACAATGGTAATATCTATTTCTTTGGATAGATTTTTACGGCGTTTTCATCGGGAAAATGGTTTCATTGGTTGGTTGTTTGCGGGAGTTTTTCCCTCGATGTGTGCCAGGGGTAGATGAAGTGCTAACGTAATGAATACCTTTGGGCTGCGAGGATGGTGAATACCTGGAGCATGATTAACTTAATCGATAATTGTTCATCTAAACTGTGAGTGTCCACTATATACTACCACTGCACAATGAGCAATCATGTGTTTATATTAGGGTAAGACAATGTTCTAGCCTGGCGTCACACCATGGGCCTTGGGAAATTTCGTTGGACTCAATGTTAGCTATCACACGACAAAAGGCACAGCGAATGACTTAAATTTTGTTGCTGGGAAGGCAGACTATATAAATGACCTTATTAGTGAGAATGGCGTAGTTTACTATTGAAATACTCTCCAAAAAAGATATATAACTTTACAACTGACTTTAAACATACCGAGGAATAATATTTTGCACTACAATTTATTGCTACAGTCATCCTATCTTTTTACAATCAATATGCAAAGGTTGTCATTTAAGTGTGATGTGTCATA